>PPNS03000053.1:0-74984 GCA_003708225.3 Williopsis suaveolens | reverse complement strand
GGGGGGGGGGGGGGGGGGGGGGGGGGGTTAAACAGAGAGTTGTCTATATTCCAATATATAACCTCACAGCTCATCAGCATATGCCTTTCTCAAAGCATTTGGGTTTCCGAACACCGTATGCCTGGCCTCAAACATCTTCTTATGAAGCTCTTCATCTCTTCCATCTCTCTTGTTCAACTTTCGATCTTGCACTTCATCCACCAGCCATTCCAAAAATACTGGATCTGTTCCGAAAGACTTATTGGATTTCTTTAGTTCAACCAGCTTGTCAAATATGGCTTCCAAAGAATGGTCATCACCTATACCTCCTTCGCTCAACGCCTTTTGAATCTCTTTAAACAACTTCTCAGTGAACCCATCATCGTCACTTCTCTTGAACAATCTGTGTTTGTTCAAATCATCCAAGATATCCAAGAGCCTCACTTTGGAGTCAGCGTTAAACTTAGAGAACAATGACAGAAGTTTATCTTCACCACCAATCTTGATGAACATGGAAGTGTTTTCGGGGCTTTGAATCACTGTTGAAATAACACCAAGGACTCGCTTCTGCAACACAGAATTCTTTTCTGTCTCGAGTTCTCGAAGCAGCCTAGGAAACAAGATAATAGCATCCACGTTTGCCAATGCCTCTGGATTATATCTCAAAGACTGTGCAATCACTCTTAGTGCCATCTCCCTCACACTAGAAGTAAACTTATCCTTTGTAGCCAAGTCCAATAAGTTGCTCATTACATTAGGTTCAGAAATCGTGATGCCATCTTTCAATCCATGGGAGTATTCAGTCAATGCCTCTAGGGCCTCCATGATCATCTTTGTATTTGTTAATTCTCCTTTTTTGATGAAGTCCAAAGCTGACTCAAGTTCCATGGACTCATCAAAGTCGTCATATGCCTTCTTCAAAATTTTAAGTTCTTCATCATCATGTTCATCTTCACTGTAGTTCACAGCTTTATTCTCATCAACTTCCTCTACAGGTCTTGAAACCATCACAGCTTGAGCCTCTCGTGATTCCACACTGTCACTTAGTCTAGCACTTTTTACACGGTTCTCCATGTCAAATCTTATGTCTAAGCCAACAGGTATCTGCTGTCCCTCTCTAACGATTTGCCACTCCTTTGATGGTTTGAACAGTAATGGATAACAATCAGTTGGATCAGTTGGTGCACAGATAGTTTCCTCTCGAGGAATAGCAGCAGCAGCTACTAATATGAATGCAACGAATGATAGGAGCAATATCCTCCCTTGTCTTAGAATTACCATTTACAATGTTCTTCCCCTTGGTTTGTTGCATCGAAAGGAAGAGAAGATGTGTCAACTTCGGAAGACACACAGCTTTATTGACACGTTCGATGATGACAGATTTGGCTTACAGAGCGTGGTTATAATATACATGCTTCATCTCATTAAATGCCAATATATCTATCATTTTGATGCTTCTCTAGCTTTCTTAAAGTCCGTGGACCTCTTAGTCTTTCTTGGTTTTTTGACTCTACCTTTACCGTTCTTAATTCCTTCAACACGATCACCCTTCTTAGCTCTTTGACCTTCAATGATTTTACCAGCAGTCGCTCTATCAGCCTTACCAAGAACTCTCTTAGCTCTACCCAACTTGGTCTTTTGATCCTCGGACAAGTTCTTGACGGCGTTGGACTTATGGGAAGATTGCGTTGGTTTCATCTTCTTAGATCTGGTGATTCTTAATTTTCTCTTCTTCTCACCCGATTTCTTTTCATGAAGCATCAATGCTTTGTTAACACCAATAGAGTCTTTGAACTGGACATAACCGAAACCCTTACCGACATTTGTCTTAGAGTCACGAACGATTCTAACGAATTCAATGTCACCACATCCACCAAAGATGTTCCAAAGCTCTTCATCACGCTCTTCAAAATCCAAATTACCAACAAAGATTGATCTTTTGTTATCAACAACAGCTGGATGTGAGACTGAATCGACTCTCATGTGTAAATCCAAGAACACTTTACCATTTGAAGCCAGAGACTTTCTTGCGGCATCCTTTTCCTTAAACACGACATAAGCATTCACCGAGTCACAAGTTGGATGTATGCTTTGTTTAACGAATGCAGCCTTTCTCGGGAGCTGTTCACTGAAAGCAATAGATCTGAATCTGATAGACTCAACATCACCATATTCGCCAAAGAGTTTCTTGAATGCCTTATAGTTTGGCTTTGAAGTAATCACAGAGACGGCGATGTTACCAATGAACACAGTACGTTCAGCTTTGGCGATTTCAGATTCCTTTAAGTCTAACTTCTTAGCCCCAGAAGCTGGGACTGCTTGTCGCTTTTGTTCAGATTCACTGTCTGAGTCCGAATCGGAATCAGAGCCAGATTCATCCCCTTCAGGCTCTTGTTCTTGCTCTTCCGTCTTATCATTTGTAAGAAGCTTTTCCATGTACTTATCTTCAAGGTCTTCATTGTCATCATTTCTCTTCTTCTTAGATTCGGCTGGTTTCTCTTGTTCTTCCTCGGACTTCTCCTCTGATTCCTCATCTGAATCATCCATCTCCTCATCGTCATCCTTTGGTTCTGGATCCTTCATTTTCAACACAGTTCTCTGCTTAACAGTTCTCTTGGCTGGGCCAGCGGCTTTGTCATTGAAAATTCCCAATAGGGATTCATCCTTCTTAGCTTTGTTAAATAAGTTGGAGATACTAGACATCTTGATAAACTCCACTGGCAAGCTCTATTGTGTCCCAGCTCTCTCGATTTGCACCTTACAGCTCATCGCCTACACGGAAAATTTTGACCCCAAAAAGCTTAGCAGGGGCTCACAACCATTCAGGGGCTCCATAACGTTTCTTCTTTCGGTACTCATAGAGCATGTGTTGTTACCCGCCCGAGTTTCTGCCCCCCCTCCCTCCGAGAGCCTTCCGCTCTTTCACGTTGTAACAAATTTAAACAAGGCACAAAGTAAATAGAAAGGGAGGATCATTCCTTTGTTACACCGAGTTTGTTCACTGTTTACTATTCACTGAGCAAGAGTGGTGTGTTTTGATATAACAGCAGACTGGATTGTACTATACACCAGCGCCTACCCAGCACCCACCCAGCATATCATTCGGAGCGTACACACAAGTACGCAAATCACTTCTGGAGTTATAACCATAGGGGTTGATTGATTTTGTTATACGTGGGACATACTGAGTTACTGTGATTCACTACGATCTACAACCATACACGACATCAGCAGGCCTGATTCTATACAACTGCATTCTACAACAGGCGCCCCGTAACAAATGACAGAGATACAGCCTGTCAAGCACAGTGAGTATCTCACTGAAGCTTCTTTTCTCAAAAGCCATGATACTAATAACTGCATAGACGGCTCTATTCTAAGTGAAACCGGGAAAACTTCGCCTCTAACGGATTTGAGCTCCTCATCTCCTTTTAACCAAGAGATGACTCAAACGCACAACAACACAACAGTTTCTTCCCAAGACGACACGAATAAGAGAACCAAATCAATAGTCTCTGACGAGAGTTCTGATCTCAGTGATTTGGATTCAGAAGCTGAGACTGAAAAGATGTATCACGGGGAAACTGAATCTCAATTACTCAAATTGAGCAAAGCACACGAGGAAAATACTACATTACAGCCCGACCAATCCATGGATCCGACTATGGATGATACGTTGATCAAAGAAGAGGTTGTTAATGAGATTGAGAAAGTGAAAGAGGATGACGTTGAAGTGGATCACTCGGGTGAAGAGCTAGTCAAAGTTGTGGAGCAGTTGAAAAGAAGTGAAGAAGTTGAAAGTGTACACGCTGCTATGACAAATGGAAAGAGAAAGATCCAAGAGGATGATGAAGAACAGGAAGTGATTGACACGTTGAAGAGACGTAAGACTGATGACTCTGAACAACATGAGGCAGATGGTGAAGGTGAGATCATTGAACAGGAAGCGGAGAATGAGAGTCTGGAAGATGGTGAGGACGAAGAAGAGGAGCTCACCGAGGAGCAGAAATTGCAGAAAGAGAAAGAAGAACGGGAGGAATTGGAAAGACAGAAGCAACGTAAAGAAGCCATTCAATTCCTTACGGAGATTGAAATCGACTTTGCCAAACTTAGAGATAGGCTTTACGAGGATAAGATGTCTAGGTTGAAATCAGAGTTTGAGATGTGTTTGAATGGGTCCCATCCTGAGCTTCAGTCCGTCTACACCAAGATCGATGCTCACAGAGAAGAAAAGATACGACTGGCTGCATTGACACAGAAATATGAATTGGAGTGCATAGATAGAAAGACAAGGGCACAGAGGACGGCCATACACCAACAGTTCTTGAAGAGGTCGTCAGATTTCCGTACTAAGTACTTGCAAGCTGTAATGACCGATTGGGATTACATCAACAAGGAGAGACGTAATATGGACTTAGAGGATTATCCAGAATATCATTATCGTGTACCCGAATTCGTGGATGAAATGGTTCATCAAAGAGCTAAGTATAATCAGGAGATTAGCACTTTAGTTGGGTTGAATGAATACTATGGGTTCCCTACTGCACCACGGTTGGCACCTGTGGAAGGCCAAGAGCTTGACGATGATTTGAAAGCTATGAATATCAAGCCGTAATATGAAGCCATGTGATATAGAACAATTTTGTAGACTCGATCTCAGTAGTTGTAATAGTAGTAGCAGGATTACACGAAAGTAAATTTTCATTAACGTTTTTATAGTAAATACACAACCAATCCTTAACGCAATGGGATGAATCTGTTGGAGGAAACACCAGCTCTACCGTGTCTAACTGGGGTGTAGGTGATGGAGAACTCACCCAAGTAGTGACCAACCATCTCTGGCTTGATCTCAACTTGGTTGAAAACCTTACCGTTGTAGACACCAACGACGGAGCCAATCATCTCTGGGACGACAACCATGTTTCTCAAGTGAGTCTTGACAACAGCTGGCTTCTCGTTTGGAGCAGCAGCAAGCTTAGCGGCACGCAACTTCTTGATCAAACCGAATGGCTTTTGGTTCAAACCTCTTTGGAATCTTCTTCTGACACGGGCGTGAGCCAACTTGGCGAAGTCCTCGGTAGAGAGCTCCAAAAGGTCTTTGAGGTCAACACCTCTGTAAGAGAAGGCCTTGAAAGTTCTCTTTCTAGCGGTAGCGGCTGTGGTAGAGTGTTAGTATGGTGCTGATTATATGTGTACGAGGCGTTCCTTGACTTCAGCGGAGGGTCGAATATATGGATCGGAGAACAATTTTATATCTGCCACTCTTCATGCTTTTCTCTTCACTTCATCATATGTCCATATGTCCATATGTCGTCTTGTGTAATATGGGTGCGGTAGTGTTGACTAATTGCCTCATTGCTCTTTCCCTTTGCTATAACTTGCACGTCTTGCTTCATATCCCTCCTTTCACAGTAATCAAAATATATTCTTCCTCTTTGCACAAATGGTTGCCTCATGACGAGCGTTTCAAACATACCTTCAGACATGATTTCGAATAGAGTTCTGCTGGGGTTCTCCTATATGATTAAACCGTTGTTGTTCGCTTTTGATGTTAAATTTTCAGAGTCCCCCCAAACGCGCCGAGCCCACAGAGAGTGATGGGACCCGCGAATTCTTCGTGCACCCCATCCGTACACCTCTGGTAGTTAAGAGAAGCTGGTACACGCACACTATTTTTTGAGGCGTGACTGCTTTTTCTCCTGCCCACGCACGTTCTACAAGCACACCCGTACACCCATAGTTAAGCAGCCCTCCTGCCACGAGTGCGGGCGCACTGAAAAATGTTCCATCAAACTGGAAAGGTATTGGACAGCTTGTTAGAAGGGACGTATACACAAAAAGTGAGTTACAGGACGATTCATTGTGGGCAATGAGGAGATGTTTGACGGTATGAGGCTATTGAGAAGATCAGTTATCGTGTGGTACATTATTTGAAGGAATCTATGTGAAGTTCGGAAGGTCAGTGAAGGTGAGCGACACAGTGATCGTTGAGGAGTATGAACCCAGAGAGCCCCAACCTAGAGAGAGTAAAAATATAGAGATGTGCCATATCCACCATGCTGAAGGATGGTTTTGCTACTGAATTCCTCAGATCTTGGAGATTGTCGATAAGATTGTGACACCACAATTGCGGACCAAGAACAAGGACTCAATCTACCTACAATTGTCGAACCGAAAACACGCATACTAACAACATATAGTGTCTAAGTACTTGGCTGCTTACTTGCTTTTGAACGCTGCTGGCTCTGCTCCAACCGCCGACAAGATCACCTCCGTCTTGGAGTCTGTTGGTATCGAGGCTGAGGAGGCTCAAGTCTCTGCTTTGATCTCTGCCCTTGAGGGTAAGACCGTTGAGGAGTTGATTGCTGAGGGTAACGAGAAGTTGGCTTCTGTTCCAACCGGTGGTGCTGGTGCCGCCCCAGCTGCCGGTGCCTCTGGTGCTGCTGCTGAGGAGGCCGCTGCTGAAGTTGAGGAGGAGGCTGCTGAGGAGTCTGACGATGACATGGGCTTCGGTTTGTTCGATTAAACAGTTTGAAGTAATGTTGTTTAAAGTAATGTACCTTCTTGTATGATTAGAGTGGACGAATGTAGCTGAGTCAAGTATAGATCAAAGAAATTGCGCAAATGGCATATGACATGATCTAAAGGTGATCTCTGATTGGATAGTCTAGCGAGTATCATATATAAATGAATGTAATGCTCACTGATACAGTTATAGCTTGTCAGAGTTGTATGGCCACCGATATTGACACAAAATGACCTCCAGTGCTACTAACCATTCCACTTTCGGGTATTGAGAGATCCGTGCGAAGGAAAGGGCCCGCACAGTGAAAAGAAAGTAAAAGCCACAGTTTTCGGCAGGGCAGGAGCTAGTTGAACGATTGGCTGTTCAATCTTATTGTATTTGTAATAAATAATATAACTATTGCCATAATGGATTCTCCTAACGCGTCTATTTAGATACACAACATCCCTCCCTCTGTGCGTGTCAAAGTTTGTGTCAAAAAAAACATCCTCCCCCTAGTGCAGCTGCTGATCAGCACACCTCGCGTCATTTTGTGTGATTCCTCGAAAGTTGATACCTCGTTCTCGGGGTTCGTTTATAAGGCAGAGAAACATTCCAAGTGCTCCTTCTATTCTCAGAATTGTGATCGATACATAACTTATCAATCAGTTAACAATGTCCCACGGTTTTTCCACTAGAGCTGTCCACGTCGGTTCCTCTCCAGATCCAGTCACAGGTGCTGTTATTCCAGCCATTTCCCTTTCTACGACTTTTGCTCAAACAGCTCCCGGTCAACCAATTGGCCTATATGAATACTCAAGATCCTCAAACCCAAACAGAGCCAATTTGGAAACCGCGTTGGCCTCTTTGGAGCAAGGCAAGTACGGTTTGGCCTTCTCTTCAGGTTCCGCAGTAACAGCCCTCATTCTACAATCCTTGGCCCAAGGATCCCATGCAATCTCTGTTGGTGACGTCTACGGTGGTACCCATAGATACTTCACCAAAGTGGCAGACACACATGGAGTTGAAACAAGCTTTGCTCACGACGTCGTTGCTGAACTGTCAAGCTTGATTAGACCAGAAACCCGTTTGGTGTGGATCGAAACCCCATCAAACCCAACTCTTTCAGTCACAGATATCGCTAAGGTTAAAGAGATCATCAGCGCTTCATCCAACAAGGACATCATCCTCGTGGTGGATAACACTTTCCTTTCGCCATATATTTCGAACCCATTGGTCCACGGTGCCGATATCGTGGTGCACAGTGCTACGAAATTCATCAACGGTCACTCCGATGTCGTGTTGGGTATCGCTGTTACCAACAACGAATTGATCTACGAAAGATTGGCATTTTTGCAGAACGCTGTTGGTGCTATCCCATCTCCATTCGACTCTTGGTTGGCTCATCGTGGTGTTAAGACGTTGGCTCTTAGAGTTAGAACCGCTGCTCAAAGTGCATTAAAGATTGCTGAATTCTTGGAGCAAAGTGATAAAGTGCAAGCCGTGAACTATCCTGGTTTGTCTGCACATGCCGGCTATGAGATTGTTAAGAAACAGCATAGAGATTCACTTGGTGGTGGTGTTGTTTCTTTCAGAGTCAAAGGTGGTGCTGATGCCGCCGCTAAGTTCACCTCTTCCACCAAGTTATTCACGTTAGCTGAGTCTCTCGGTGGTATTGAGAGTTTGTTGGAAGTGCCAGCTGTGATGACACATGCAGGTATCCCAAAGGAGGCTAGGGAGAAGTCTGGCGTCTACGACAACTTGGTTAGACTGTCCATTGGTATCGAGGACGTCGAGGACTTGATCGAGGATATTAAACAGGCCTTGGAGGTTGCCACAAACTAAGGTTGAGATAAACACAAAGGCTATGAAGTATAGTCAAGAAACCCACGTAGAAAACTAGTAGAGAACACGTAGAAAAACAACATCGTAGTCAAGTCAGCTTGGTATAATCACAGACGTCACCAGCCACCGTGGCGCCCGAGCTGCATTGCGCCACAGTGAAAAATCACAATGATTTCAGCACTCTATGTTCTCACTGAGCCACAAATCGTGGCTAATACCAATATATCACGTGAAATCCTGTCAGCATCAACACTTGAGTACTAATCTCTTGGGCTTAACACTGATTGCATCTATTTGATCTTGAAAGAAATTTTTCCTGTATCCGTAGCCGTAACTCTTAGTTCTAAACTGAACTGATATCAACAATGGCTACGAATATTACATGGCACCCAAACCTCACCCACGAGGAGCGTAAGGAGCTCACGAAGCAATCTGGTGTTACTGTCTGGTTGACTGGATTGTCTGCATCTGGTAAGAGGTAGGTTGTTATTCTTTGATTCTGATCGCATTTTGACTAACACAAGTTGCATAGTACCATCGCTTGCGCCCTCGAACAATACCTTTTGAAGAACGGTGTCTCTGCTTATCGTCTCGATGGTGACAACATCCGTTTCGGTTTGAACAAGGACTTGGGGTTCACTGAAGCTGATAGAAATGAAAATATCCGTCGTATATCTGAAGTCTCTAAGCTCTTTGCCGACTCCACTGCCGTTGCTATCACTTCTTTTATCTCACCATACAAAGCTGATAGAGACAATGCCAGAAAGCTCCATGAGGCCTCCAATTTGCCATTTGTCGAGGTTTACGTCGATGTCCCATTAGAAGTTGCAGAACAGAGAGATCCAAAGGGTTTGTATAAGAAGGCTAGACAAGGTATTATCAAGGACTTCACTGGTATCTCTGCTCCATACGAGGCGCCAGACTCCCCAGAAATCCATTTGCACACAGATAAGTCCTCCGTTGAAGAGAGTGCAAACATCATCATTGACTACTTGAAGTCCAAGAAATACATTTAGATTCGTTGAACATCTTGTATAAAAAAATCAAACCATGGTACGAAAGAAGTGGTTGATCAACCTCTCTTTAGACTATCTAGTCTCGCCTGTAAGTCATCATCTTCATCAGCTCCACCTATGGCCTGTGCCACGCGTTCCTTTGCAGGTTCCTGTGATGTTACTCCTTGCGGAGTCTCGTGCATCTGTGAGCTCAAATCAACGCCAATTTCATCAAGCACTCTGTTTACAATCTCATCGGCTTCTTCTTCTTCATCGAGCTCATCAGCCATGGCGTCATCAATAGCATCATCCATCATCTCTTGTCTTTGATCCATCATATCATTCTCTCTTTCGAAATCCATGGCAATCCTCTGTAATTGTGGCAAGTTCATGGATCTATTCATAGTCCCTAACAGCCTTGTAGCATCACGCATACTCATAGCCATTTGGTCAGAACTTCTCACAGCTTGGATCCTGAGACTGATAGCCTGGAGCTGTGTCTTCATGGTGTTGAACTTCTCCACGTACTTTCTAGTTCTCACCAGATCCTTCGCCTGGATCTTACATGCACCCATCTGTCCCTGTTTAGCACTCTTCTTGATATCCTGGATCAATTTCTTTTCTTGGGCCTCAAGTTTCTTACGCTCTCTCTCGAGTTCACGTTGTGTACGTTCCAGGGCCCGCTGGTTCTTTCTTAGGCGCTCCTGTGGCGTGAGTCTCTTGCCGAAGGCCCACTCGAATAGTTGCATGTTGTCCTTTGTCCGTTATCAGATGCTGGTTCTGCAGCGGACCTTCCTCTTCCTTGTTAGTTTGTTTTGATGAAAGGACTCTCCCTTAGGAATTTCGCGGAGGATACAGAGATGGGAGGGACAAGTGGTTGTTTTGGAAGGTTATACCTTCATATCGAAGACTATGAAAAGTGCTTTATTTGAATATGTTTATGTCCTCTAGCATCGTTCTATCGCCTTGGGGCATCATATTACGTTCAGATTCACATATATGATCCGTCAAAACCCGTCCAAATCCTCTTATCAGTGTCTCGGATCTTACCCTTTGAAGTAATTGCAATACCGGAACTCTCTCTGAATCCACCCGCCTCCTGCGCAGACACAAAGCGAACACTCATTTGACACACCGAGAAATCGCAGAAAGGAAAGGAAAGAAAAGGGAACAAAGGGCCGGAACCGGCGAATGCTATAAGAACACATAAGACACGTCTGTTGACTTGCTACATTTCCCATTTGTCGTCATATCTGAGTGACTATCTTTTGATTTACCGTCTTTTTTGCTGGATCAGGTTGGGACGCTATCTTTCTCCGTTAACTGCCACCGCCATCCTTTAACTACCCATTATCCATACATCCGCACATATATCACCCTACATCATGTCGAGGTTATCCTCCCTCAGACTGTTGGAGTCCTATGTAGAAGACCTTTCGTTGCTAGTTGAAGAGTCGGAGAGATTGCAGACTTTGGGTGTTTCGTATGATCACAATGACTATGAGATTCGGAAGAGCTTACAAAAGATCACGAAATTCCTTGAGAGGAATGACGATGGGTATGTTTGAACTGTTATATTCTGCTTTCTACCTATAAGTACTAACGCATTGGGATTTAGTGAAGGTTATGATGAGTTGGTGAACCAATACCAAACGTTACAAGATTCTATCAGGACTATAGACACTTCTGAGTTCAAGTATATGCGTAACGTGCAACCAAAGAAGCTGGAAACTAAGAAATCCGTGCGTTTCAATGACACATTAGAGTTCTCAGAAGAATCTTCACAGTTCAAACCTTATAGGGATGCGGTGATTCAAGAACCGGATGAAGAAAGTTCCAACGCCCTTTTCCAGGGAAGAACTGATGATGGCGATACGGCTAGTATCGACTCGTCGAGCAATCAAGAACTTTTCATCCAACACCAACAACAGTTACTGGAACAAGATACTCATTTGGATGCCTTAGCGCACAGTGTGAGAAGACAGCACGGTCTCTCCCTGGAGATCAACTCTGAGCTAGAGGATCAGAATATCATGTTAGAGGATTTGGAAGCACAGATATATTCAAGTGATAGAAGATTGAACAAAGGTCAGAAACGATTGGATTATTTCACAAAAAAGGCGAAGGAGAACGGCCAATGGTTGACCATTATCGCATTGATTATCATTTTGGTGCTTCTTTTGGTTATTGTTAAATAGGTTGTACATGTGCATTATGAGGCATTGATTGTGTTCTTTCTCATTCACCTGTAGCTGAGAGGTTCTTGGACGTGTTGGTCGGAGTTGATGGACACCCATCGGAATTCCGAAGATAAAAGGTGTACCCTTATTGGTGTTATCAGACGTTACTCAAGTACCTTTGGGTTGAAGGCGTCATAGAATTCCGGTTTTATTAGGTTTTTCTTCTTTTTTAGTTATTGTTATAAAGACAGGAGACCTATTTCTTCCACTTTGAGCCGTAATGTAAATAATCGGACTAGCCTGTTTCAAGGTCAACTTTAAAAAAACATCATAATTGACCAAAGATGGCCAATAAACTGATGTTTTTTCCATTTCTGCACGCCAAGACGTACAATATATCATTCAGAATGCATTTATAAACAAAGGGAACTGGACTCGTAATGAACCCTTGTAAAACTATAGAAAGAGAAGTAATATGAAACCATGACGACAAAAAATTAGATGAAAGTAGTGAAGGCCGTTAAAAAAACTGTGGATAAACAGAACCAATGAAATGAAGGGAAATGGTAAAATATGATAGTAGTGATATATGCTTTATTTTATCGTATGCGTTGTTGCCTTCTGTGATGTGGGAAATTGATTAATGTGGTTCACGTCATGTCAAAAATAGGGAAAACAGACAGGACAGCCAAACCATGGATGTTTAATAGAAAACCTCGAAATTAATCAAACAATGCAGAGTACAGATTGCTCAGGATGTATCTGGTCCTAATTTGGATGAGAATATAAGGGTTTGCAAGTAAGAGTGTGCACTCAAATCCGATACAACCCAACAAGACAGAAACGAGTTTTCACCAACGACCAGAACCGTTGTTGATATACATCGGAGAGTTGTTTGAGATGTCTGGTCTTCTCAAAATGCCCTGTGGCGAAGCCTGATGGTACATCTGTTGTGGAGAGCTCATCATCTGTGGAGACATATAGCCGGCCTGTTGGCCCATTCTTGGGTTCATCTTCACAGGAGTGGAGTAAGGCGACATGGATCCACCGATGTGGATATTTCCAATGACACCGCCGCGCTTGGCCATCATAGGATCATTAGAATTTGGACAGAACTCGAAATCATCCTCCATCAGCACAGACTTCCGCTGAGATATGCGTTGTCTGGCGGCCTGTGCCTCACGAAGCTTCTGTTGCTGTGTGTTCTGTAATTGAGACACGCTCAGTGGTTGCAGCTGCGGCCTGTATTTCAAGTTCAAATGCTGTTGGAGTGGGAGACGTTGTGTCTGCTTGAGTTGTTCAAGCTGCTGGGTGTTCAAAGTCATCGATCTCTGCTGTGGGTGGTTCATTTTCGAAGCTCAAAAGCACAGTCAAATGGGTCAAAAAGAGATGATTATCAACGTTCACTATTCCAAACTGTCCTAAATTCAACAATGAGCTCTCCAAGGGTGTTCAATCTCGTCTTTTTCCTCAGTGATCCCGCTGGTTTTTGTGCACAGCTCTGAAAAAAAAGTTTTGGCGGCTACAAATCCCATCCCTATACGGGTCTTTGCACCCGCGAAAACGGCGTGGTGGGGCCTTCGAAAACTTCCTGATGATGAAAGCGATGGGCTGGTGAGAGCGGACTATAGAGATATATCACGGGGTGCTTTTGTTTGAAGGATGATCCTGAAGAGTAGAAGGTTTGTCAGCTCGCTTTTGAAGCCAAAGAAGTCACTCAGTCTACGGCCCAAGAAGAAGGACCAAAGTCCATTAGTACCAGCAAGAACAAGATTTGCTCCATCTCCTACTGGGTTTCTCCATTTGGGCTCATTGAGAACAGCATTGTATAACTATCTACTTGCTAAGAGCACAGGTGGTCAATTTCTGCTTAGATTAGAGGATACAGACCAGAAGAGATTGGTCCAAGGTGCAGAAGAAAGCCTGTATGAATCGCTGAAATGGTGTGAACTTCTGTGGGATGAAGGCCCATTAGTGGGTGGTCCAAAGGAGCCTTATAGACAGAGTGATCGCTCAGATATTTACAGACAACACATTGGCCAATTATTGGATTCGGGTGATGCTTATCGTTGCTTCTGTTCCAAAGAGAGACTCAACAAATTGAGAGAATCAGCGCAAAAGTTACAACCGCCCACGACAGTGTCATATGATCGATTCTGTTCCCACATATCCAGAGAAGAGTCAGATAAGAGAGCGGTTTATGAAGAATACACCATAAGATTCAAATCACCAGAAAAATATCCGCCATTCACAGATCTCCTTCACGGCACAATTGATATGCAACCACAAGTGAACAACGACGATATCCGTTATGATGATCCTGTGCTGATGAAGTCAGACGGATTGCCAACATATCACTTTGCCAATGTTGTGGATGACCACCTGATGGAAATCACACATGTGATACGTGGTGAAGAATGGCTCCCATCAACACCAAAGCACATTGCTATGTATAAGTCATTTGGTTGGAAGGAGCCTTCCTTTGTCCATATCCCGTTATTGACAACTTCTGGTGATAAGAAGTTGAGTAAGAGATCTGGTGATACAGATGTAAGGAGTTTTAGGGCAAAGGGAATCTTACCGGAGGCTTTGGTGAATTTCGTTGCACTATTTGGGTGGGCTCCAAAATCAGATAAGAAATCTGAGATCTATAGACTTAATGAACTTGTGCAGATGTTCAACCTTAGCGATCTGACTAGAGGAAATGCTAAAGTGGATGATAAGAAATTATATTACTTCAACAAGCACTATCTGGGTGAAAGGATAAACAATAACGATCCAGAGATCATGGAGAGCGCATATCGCCTCTTGAAGCCATACAACGTCTCCAAAGAGACTTCAACGAAGATGGTAAAACTGATTGCTCAAAACTTACACACCATCAATGAAATCGTCGACTTCGCATTCTTAGTCTTACCATGTGATCTAAACAGTGACCATGCAACTCACTTCTTGGAATCTGCGGACCTGGCCAACGTGATACAAATCATCTCCAGAGCAGATTCCCCTCAGCTGAGCAAAGATCTCGATCACATTGTGAAAGATTTACAATCAACTGGACTCAAGAAAAGTGAAATCTTCCAGTCGTTGAGATATGCCCTGATTGGGGGTGTTCCAGGTCTCAAGATCCCACTGTTGATCGACTGGTTCGGCGACAAAGAGTGTAAGAAGAGACTACAAGCCGCACTGAAGAGAATCAGTAACATGTAATTAGAATCAATCACATTGTAAATATACCATTTCATTCAACTAGTTGGAACTTCTGTAAACTTATCAAGTTGTAATCCGGAGAGACGAGCTTCTTCATATCTTTCGTTGAACTCTTCAATGATGAAAACTCGGCTGAAACCCCTCAATTGAGGAAAGATAGTCACCTGTGATATTCTCAACCTTCTACACTTGTTTGAATATGAGGATGTCGTTCTCGGTTTGTCTGTATTGGAATTTGTCAAAGTCAGTTCAAATTTTATCATTTTGTACTGAGCTTCTGGAAAGGGTCCCCACTTGAAACCGAGAGCTCTTCCGATAATACTGGATTTGTCATCACCCTAGTACAGTATACTCCATAAAGGATCAGTCATATTTGGAGCAGCTGAGTAATAGGTAGATCTTCATATTGGAATGTTGCGTGTGGCGGAACTGGAGAAAGTATGGCACAATGGGAAAGTAGAATCACAATAAAGAGATCCATACTGAAATTCAGTAGACGACGCTGGAGAACTTAAAACTACAGAGGAGAAACCAAACTTCAATACTTAAATCAGTTCTAAGCAATTGTCCAGAAGATGTTATGATGGAGATCGAAGATAAGTAGTGAGACAAGGGGAATGCCATTAAAACACACAAACCTATATCAGAGGATGATACATTTCTTCTTGAACCTCTTCTTACCAAACTGTGTTTCTTTCCTCGAAGAGCTGCGACAATCATTTTCGTAGTATCCAGAAGCCAGTGCATCATCGCCATTTCTTTCCTTTGTGCTCTTAAACTTCTTTTTGAACCCAAATCTGAATTGCGGTGGTTGTTCTAAATCTTTCTGAGAGATAGCTAGTGCGACATTAAAGACATCTCTAATATTCTCAGTGGTCTTTGCTGAGCATCTGATGTGCCTGACGGCATCGATCTCATGGGCTAATTCTTCAGCAGCTTCATAATCAACAGAATCACGTCCAGCTGAACTAAACACATCGAGTTTGGTACCCACAAGAATAATAGGAACATCTTCACAGAAAAGTTTCACCTCAGGTGCCCATTTATCTCTAACGTTCTGCAAACTGATCCTGTTATCCACTGCATAACAGACGAGAAGCACATTGGTGTCTGGGTAACTCAGAGGACGAAGTCTATCATACTCTTCTTGCCCTGCAGTATCCCATAGTGACAGTTCAACAATCTTTCCATTAACACCTCGTACCCGGCTGATGTAGTTTTCGAAGATCGTCGGAACGTAAGTCTCTGGGAACTCACCTCGAGCATACGAGATCAAAAGACAGGTCTTACCACAGCCACCATCACCAACGACGACAATTTTCACACGGTGATCCGGTGACTTAGCGCTCAATTCAAGTGGTGTATAATTAGCAATATGATCCAGTCCTACTGGCTCATTCTGTGATGATGGGAACTGTGGCTGCGATTCTCTCTTTCTTGCAATGTCATATGGGTTCTCCAGTGAAGTATTGATCACTTTAAAAGATTCTTCATTCGGCACTTGTTGCGGGTTCACCTGAGATGACTGGTAGTAAGGACTCAACAGGCCGCCCATTGGGTCTTTTTTAGCTGTCCAGATACCGTTTCCCGCTGATAAATCCTATGTTCTTTGATCGATTATGTTTGTTTACCTTTTTTTTTCGCGACGCGGCACTGTAAATCGAAGACGCGGCGTAAATCTCCCAAACAATAATGATCATTCAGAATGGTACGAAAGATATACAAAAGCATGCGTCATTAGTAGTAGAGTATTACGTATCCAATTGGATGATGAGCTTGCGATCTTCATTGTACTTCTTGATGATGGTCAAATCAGCGGATTGGAAGTGGATGATATCATTGAAAGTTGGATCTGAGAAACGAGGATCATGATCTTTGTTTAGCAAGCAGGTTTTTTCGTTGAATTCCCCTATCAGATCCACCTTTTCCGAGCCACTTTCATCTCGATTTAGCGTCTCCATGCCATGTATGATAGCAGTGTCTTTGGCAGATTGGGTAGCAGCGCCTCTGTAGTAATTATCACCTTGCGCGCTTGCTCTGGAAATGAAGTTCTCTGTAGGATAATGATATGGCTGAATGATGGTAGATCTAAACCTTGTGACGCACTGCTCCTCAATATCAAACATTCTTGGTTTGAACCTGTCTTCAGCATCAAAGAATGTTGGAATGGGATCATTCAAAATAGTATTTCTCACAATGAAATGACGTCTTCGAACAATATATGCGATCATGCGACATGAGTAATTCGTGTACTCTCTGAATTGATCATCCAAGTGGGCAAAAAGTGCGTTCTTATCCAACGGGAAGAGCCAATGAAATCCATTGAAGAGAAAAGTAAAAATATAACGACATCCCACAAGGATCTCTTCCAGAACTTCTGCCAATGCATTCCAGAAGGAAAAGACGACCTTATCCACAGGCCTGGTATCAGAATTGATGGTGTATCCAGCAGAAGGGACGTATTCAAACCACTTTTGCAACAACATGTGGATCTTATTCACAGGGAATCTTAACACATGCTTCTCAGATTTCTCATTTTCCATGAAGTTCAGACAGAATTTGATATATTCGATCAAGTTTTCATAGTGGATGTGAATTTCATCGTCGTTGTCAACCAAGTCTTCATTGGAAAGAAATTTCTCGCCAAACTCTTCAACGACTTCTAAAAACTCATATAACACCTTATGATCATAAGCTGGGTGGTATACAAATCTGGAAGTGAAAAGCAATCCATCTGAGAAGTTCTTCAGACGCATGAAACTCGATGGGAACTTATCTGGATTCTGCATCGCAGCAATGATCAATGCAGATGGACCTTGTGACAAAGAGAAGTGGTCTTTCATTGGGGCATCCTTCATGTAGATACATGTACTGGTCAAAACCGAAGAAAGGATAAGCAGCAGATTGGCGTTATCGTCATTGATATTGCTCAACTCCTTGGTCACATATTTCATGGCTGCACCACGATGTCTCAAGAAATGATACTTGAGTTCAGGATCGCCTCTCATCAGAACGCCTATACCGAAAAGCATCATTCCGTCAAAGATTTGTGATAGATGACAGGATATAGTCAGACGTGAATGTATTTCCTTGAGGAGAAAAACACGAGCAAAGACACCAAGCATAGTTTCGTCAAAACATTCAGGGTACCTACTATCAACTTTTGGTTCTGTGGATTTGTGACTGATCAAGGGAATTTCAACTTTACCATCAATATGAATGGGTTCAAGACTGATCTTCGCTATATGCCTTCTGACCAGCGAGTCTGTATTATCTGGAGATGAGGTTGATGAGTCAATGGAGGAAGGACTCGTCTTATGGGATGAATCAGTCGCATACTGTTGCATGACCTGTTGAATAGGATGTGTATAGTCAATTACGTTCTGCTTCTGAACAGTCTCCTCAGGATTGACTTGACTATCAAAGGAACTAGGCGACGCATATTCCTCCAGAGTTCGAGGTACGCATCGGTCATTCATGACTTCAGAAGCAACCTGATCAGAATGCAAGCCTTGATGGCTCATACCGTGCTGGTATTGATAATGATTATACGGAGCATACCGATCTGGCACTGAGTCCTGGTTGAATGGTACATAATTTCCATAGGGCATTCCTTGTGGCATTACACCCGGTTGAACCCCCTGAAGATAAGGCTGTGCGTAAACCTGCGTATGTTGTGGAACCTGTAGTGACTGCAAATATATCTGAGCCTCTTCTGTTTCATAGTGTGATTGATTGATGTTGTCAAGCTCCCTCTCTGTATAATCCAGATACCCACAACGCAGCTAAAAAAAAGACAATAGTTAGTACTAGAGACACTATAGAAAAACACTTGAGGAACACATACAGATCTCGAAGCACATTTCTTGCAATGTGGTAAGGTTTCATCACATTTTACTCTTCTTTGTTTACACTGTGGGCATCCTTTGGTGGAGTTAGTAAAATTTCTAACCGATCCAGGACAATCACAAGAGGAGCCTTAAGTTTGAAGCCTCCTGTAAGTGGAGGCCCCAGTCGGAATCCCCATAACAACGAACCTAAACGCGAGTTTTTGTGTTTTCTTCGGTGTAATATCTTCGATTTCTCGTCACCCATATCTCAGATCTGTAGCCTTTGTCTTGCCCCTTCCCTGCTTTCAGAAGTTCTGCACAGCGAAGGACTTTACGAAAATACGAAAATACGAAACTCCCAATCTGCAAATACGCATGAACTTCGAGAAGCACCATTTCTCGCCAAAGGCTTCCAAGTTTGGCCGACGGCACGCTGAGGCAGGCTCGAGGCAGAGGCAGAGGCAAAAATACTGACGTCGCAACGACTTGACAACAGCGTTAAGTCCGAAGGACCGAAACCATTTCATAAGCGGTCGCTATTGAATAAGCCAGTGATGGTTTCCAGAAGCGTTTGTACTTCGTAGAGAATCCACACAATCAGTAAGATCTTTATAAGTAACTTGGCGTTCTCTGAGAGCGATTCGCTCTCGTCAATCTGGTTAAAAATCTGAGATACTACTGGAATGCTGTTCAACACATCAACGAAAGTTGCATGTTCCTCCAGTTGAGGCTTCCAATCCAACGCTTCAGAGATATCTTCTTGCACCTCCTGTTCCCTATCAACTTCTATAGTAGTTATACGTGAAGGTTCAACAATCGGTGCGATTCTGTCCTTCTTACGAGACCTCTTATCTGATCTGAACATCTTCTTGAAAATGCCTGATTTCCTCACCTCCGGTTCCACAATACGTCTATCTGGAACCGTCTCTAAATGGCCAATAAATATGTCAGATGGATAAGGTGTATCTCCCGCCACGGAGTGTGGGCCTTGATGCTCATAACTTTCAGCTGTCAATTGTTCAGCGTTATTGGATCCTGTATTGTCCATGCTTTCCTGCTGTCTCTTATTCTCTCTTTGAAGCGGTTCAATATTGTCCGAGGACACTGCCTGTGACTCGTCAGTGTAATCCGGATTATCTTCATCATCAGGCACTCTTTCAAAATAGTAACCATCGCCAGTGATTCTCAATTCACCAGCGCTTTTCTTCAGCTGCTTATCAAGGCTGTTTTCGTACCCCATAGCCAACGTCGGCATGAGTGCTAGGCTATCATCACTTCCTTGCTTATGAGTATATAAGCTTTCTGAGTCTTTTGGTTTCTTATCCGCCTTCTTCCCAAAAAGTCGTAACCTGCTGTTGTTCTGTCTAGTGTGTTCGTTATCAAACACAGCACTGTTTGCCCTATAGGGTTCATACTCAATACGTCTGTCAATAGGTGTATGTGATCTTCTATCGCCTGGTGAGGGTGTGATACTGGCCCGTTCAGGGATTCCATGGCAAGAACTAATTCGTTGGCCTCGTGAGATTGATCGATGCGTCATCTCTTTCTGATGGCCATATCCAGCCCCTTGCATCGAGCTCAGTGATGACTCACTGTTGGAATAGGAAATATAAGGTGAAGAGTTGGAGGGAGACTCATGATATTTCTTTGGTTGTTGTGTGAGATATAGCTTCCCCTGTCTTATCCGCTGTGGGTCTTCACTGGTACTTTTTGTGGACATTTGTGCAGCGTAGATGGCCACAGGTGATCAGAGAGCTTATATGAGTTGCCTGAGTGTGAATGAAACTAGAAGAGAAGATCAGCAAGATAATCGGAACTTGTCAGGATCCTCTGCTGCCGTCCTAGAGAAACGCTAATACGACGGCTGGCTGTTTGATTATATCGTCGTGTCCGAAGCGCTCATCCCCAGCCCGCCTTGCTCATTAGGTAGGCTGTGCAACGCTGTCAATCGTACAACCACAACTACACAAAGTCATCAAAAGAAGACAGTATACCATTATTAGATGCGAAGATGAGCAAAACACGCACAAGGTATCGTAATTAATCCCAAGTTCCAACGTTGAACCCCGACGTTAACCATAAAAACTAGAAAAAGAGTGACAGAAAAATAAAAATGAGACAGAACGTCAATCCCAAGAAGTGAAATCGAGCTAATTGCATGAGAGAGTAATGCTGTGATGATCACGCTTAGAAGTCAATAAGACCCTTAACCTCCTCAGCCAAGGCCTCAATACGAGACTCCAAGTCCTTGAATGTATGCTCAATTGTGGCCTTCAAGTCAATAGACTCCTCCTCGGTTTGAGAGACTTCAGTGCCCCAGAACTCGGTCAAGTTCTGACCAGCACCATTGAAGATCAAGTAATTTGGAGTGTCCTCTGGGATCTCGGTCAAGACATCCTTGGTGGAGTACTCAATAATTTTCTTCTTCAACTGAGCAGGAGTGATACCACCCTTAGCAGTAAAGAACTCAGAATCAGAGCCTGGTTGCAAGGACAAGTAGTAGGACAACAATCCAGCAACGTGTGGAGAAGCCATAGAAGTACCAGACAAAGTGGCAGTGGCGGTCTCAGATCCAATGTAAGTTGACAAGATGTTCAAACCTGGAGCGAAGATATCGACACACTTACCATAGTTGGAGAAGTAAGCTCTAGAGTCAGACAGAGTGGAGGCACCAACGGTAACAGCGTTGTCGGCAGCAGCTGGGGAGTAGTTACAAGCATCAGCATTGTCGTTACCGGCAGCAACAGCAAAGTGGAGACCAGCGTTAACAGCAGCGTTAACAGCTAAGTCCAAAGAAGGAGATTTACCACCACCAAGGGACATGTTAGCGGTAGAGCCCTTGAATCCCGTCTTGTTGTCCTTCAAGGCCCTAGCATGGGCGTTGGCAGCGAATTCGACACCCTTGACAACGTCAGACATAGTACCAGAACCGTTAGATCTCAAAACCTTCACGGCAACAACGTTAGCCTTCTTAGCGACACCGTAGTGCTTAGAAGCAATGGTACCAGCACAGTGGGTTCCGTGACCATTACCGTCAACGTCCTCATCACCGGATGGGACGGTGGAACCCCAAATAGCACGGCCATCAAACTCAATGTGTTTGACGTTGATACCAGTGTCAATGACGTAGGAAGTGACACCTTCACCAGCTTCGTTGTCAAACAAGTACTTGTTGAAAGAGCCCAGGGTCAGAGGCTCACGGTGAGAGATTCTGGACAAACCCCATGGAGCACCGTTCTGGGTGTCAAATTCAGAGGCAAAGACCCTAGAGTCCTTCTCAACAAACTTGACATGAGGGTTACGACGGATCAACTCAATCGTGTCATCTAAGAAGTAACCAAAGTAACCCGAGAGGAGATTGTCAATGTCAAAGCCATCCAAGATACCACCAACATTAGAGGAGATGGACTCGACATCCAGCTGTTCGAAGAAAGAGTGGGTCGGGTTAGACTCGTAAAGAGCCTGAACAGCAGTCAAATGTTCAGCATTGACCCATTGCTTGTGGAAGTTAACCTCCTCTGGAGAAACACCGTCCTTAAAGACAATAATGTATCTATGAGGAATCAAATTGCGGCCAGCAGACTCAGTAGAGATAATTTCAGCAGCTTGGTCCTCTGGGAGAAGGTTGATTTGCAAGAGCGCGTTGTCGATGAGTGCCCCAGCAACTGGGGTGGCGACACCAACAATTTGGGCAGCGGCAGGCTTGACGGCAAAGACATCCTGGTTAGAGATTTCCGGGATGACAAGCGCGCTTGCGATAGATAACAAGACAGAGATTGGAAGTAAGAAAGAAGTCTTCATTGTAATAGCGCTTGTTGTTGTTGTTCTCTTATAGCGTGTGTCCAGCACAAAGGGGCGATATAAGAAACCAGTGGGGAAATAGGGAGCAAGTTGTCGTTAGAAACCGATCAGATGGGCGAGTGATATCGTGCGAGCAGATGGACTAGAGACAAAAGAGTCAAATTGTGTATATCCGTTCGTGTGTAGCACTCAGTTGTGTATAACAGGGAAGGAAACAAGAGAGGAGGAGAAGAGGGTGGCAAGCGACTTCTCTTTATAAACCCGCGAAAACCTCCAAAGGCTCACAACCGCAAACCCACGGTAAGAGACACAATGAGCTGATAAGATAAAGCGCATGACACCTAGGAGGAAAGACAGCTTATCGGGCGGACTGGCCAATGACGTAGGGTGCAATCAGAACCTTTGTTGTCTCACGATGAGCCACTACACTTTAAAATGCATTATATATATATATATATATATATCAACAAAAGTCAGTATCTATCGTCAAGGGGTATTGCCAGATGGCAGATTGTAGATGGGGTGGGGGCCGGTTTGTCATGTAGGGCGCAAGTTTTAACGTTTTGGGAAGCCGGATGACACAGTAATGTGGTGAAATTAGTTCAGCGTCTCGTGACTAACTGATAGACCAAAATGGCTAAGGGAAGGGTACATTGTGATTGACTATTGCGGGTTCCCATGGTCCATATCACCACTGATAATCTTGACTCATGAAAACAAAAGTCAGACTCCCACTCGGTGGAAACCATCCTCATTAAGACACTAAAATGCTCAGCACCGATAGGGACCATAACCCAGAGAAATATAATCGCCACATCTGTTATCCTCAAAGCCGACAGTCAAGACAACAGATCCATTATGATTTATCACAGCCGTCTTTGCAATTGCAGTTGGCGTTTGGTGACTTAGCTTGGGAGGATCACCCTGGAACCTTGCTAGTACGCCTGCGGCTTCAGCCCCGGCCCTTCAATGGCGTGGGGAGGGTGGGCTGCCTCCCAATGAAGTTCCTAGGAAGCTATAAGAGAAAACTCGACTACTGAAAATATGATACAATATGTATGACGTACACCAAAATGCCTAGATATCAATATCAATATCGAAAGAAAACGTATTCATCTTTTCATTCGTTGCTTGTCTCGAATATCGGATGGATGAAGCAGACACAAAAATGATTGAACACAGAGACGTTTATCCGAAGATCGACTTCAAAAATCTTTCTTCATCCATATCCAAACAGTCTGCGAGCTGTCTATCAAGTCCAGGATACTACTCTCCTTTCTGCACCATTTGCTTTCATCATGTCCACAGCATCATCCAACTCTCGCTTTATTAGCGCTTCAGCCAAAACGTCAGAGATGTTTGGCAGCCGTTCAGACCGGTTAAGTACGACTGTTGATGGAAATTCGCAGATACCTCCAACACCTTACATTGCTCCTCAAGCTTATCTACAGTGGCCTCAGCATCCAGCCATTCCTCAGCAAGGTCAGCTTCCTCATGGTCAAGTTAAACCAGGTACCCAGCATCCTACGAACTACGCTGCCCCACACTCTTGTACGAACTGGAGTCCTCAGTTACCACCAAGCTATGTTAAAAAAGGTCGATATAACTCCTTTCAAAGTCAGCAGTGGCCTCACATCCATCCACCGATTGACCCAAACACTATTCAATATGAGCAGATTGATCCTACGTTCGTCAGTACAATAACACCATGTCCCCCTGATCAACGGGGTCTTTATGGTTCATCATCATTCCATTTTCCTGGCAATGAAGCGAACTCGACGATATATCTTGTTCCTTCGCAGAGTCAGAGTGAACATCGTGACATCGGAACTGGTTCTTCCCCATTTATCCAATCGAGCTCTACAGACCACCCCAATGGCGACATGGCACAAGGAATAGGAAGTTTTAACAATGTAATGACATTCCCCAATAACGTCACAGGAGGTGCTTGCGGTAAGAGTGATATTGAAGCTGGTAATATTCCGGTTAACTTTCCGTCTGGTCCACCTATTGGCCCAATCACAGTACAAAGCGATGAATATATCAACCAGAAGTTCCGCTTGAGCTCGTTCCAGAAGCAAATAGGTGATTATTCTAGTGCTCTAAGTAATCAGTGGACTGGGAAAGATGGGGTCAGCAGTGATCTTCAAGACCAGAAGTTCGCCATTTCATCAAAAGGGTCTCAAAGTTTGAAGAGAGCACTGAGCTATGGCGATGATGCGAAGAGGAGAAGGGTCTTTTAACTCGTGTGCTGTTTCAACTTTCTCCTCGGTGGGCGGTTATAAATGGGTACTTTTAACTAACCACCTAACTCTGATAAAGGTTAAATTGGGATTGTTTGTTTTTAAACGAGATTGTCATATTTGATTTGTTCTTCGTAGTTGAAGATGAACCATGATTGATCATGATGGAAGACTATATAAAAAAGGGAGAGACAGTGACAAATTATAGCAGCACCCGAACCAGCATGACCCTTAACTTACTTTACAAGAAACATTCAAGATTTCTTCCATTTGAGGGTTGGGAGATGCCTGCCTCAATTGATAGAGTTCTTCTTAAGATGACAATCTACAACTACACTATTGATCTATCAAAGAGCCAGAGGTTAATCGAGATTCGACGGTGACAAAGAATTTGGAGTTCGCAAGCTTCAAAGCAGTTCAACCGCCTCTAAAATTGTCGTGCCTACTGCTATAAACTTTGAGAAAATTGAAATGAGGAAAGACTGGAGCTGAAAAAGAACTGCTTTGGCCCAAGTGATGAATTTGTTTGGGATGGGAAAGACAATGTACACGCTTTTGAGTTCGAAACACCTGAAGGCTGAACCTAAGGAGAAAATGCCTCCTGGCCAAGAGATATCAGAGACTGTCTCAAAGTCAAAGACTCAAAGAATAACTGTTAACAGAACCCAATCTATATTAAAAAGCATCTACCACCACATGTCTTCGGTGTTTGTAAGTTTTGTAGAATCGCAGATGTCTCTATCAATTTGGAGGATCCTGGTACGCCGGATTCTGTCAAAAATTCGACACATTCAGCTTCAAACACAACAAACCAAAACCATGGCAATGATTGGATTCCAGCTGTTATTGCTACCAGATGAGCTGATATGGTGGATCCTGGCGCAGTTGAATGACTATCATACGTTGGTGAATGTTTTGGCTGTTCCAGAAATCCTTGAACGTGTGAAATGCCGTGTTGTACATGTGGATCTTGACAAGAACCGCCTTCTCCCTTATGAGTATCCTTTACTTAAGTTGAAGAAGACTCGAATCGATGATATATCTCTGTTAGAGCAGTGCATATGCATTATCACTTATGGTCATAGCGTGAAAGAATCCGAGAATGTTCACTTTCCTCCGTTGAACACAATGTGTTTGCTAAGAATTAGATCAAATAAACCCCTCGATGATGGTTTCGAACCACTTACGGGAGTTGACACTGAATATGCCCTAGGATGCATGGAGTTGACTGCTGATTTGAACTGCACCAAACTTATTTCTGTTGAGAAGTGGCCTGCAAATCTTGAAATCATTTCTCAAGTGGCATTCCCTTATGACACGGTGGATGATGCTGTGACATTTTTGGAACAAGAAGATGACGGTGTATTTTATCGGATTCTCGAGAGACAGGGCTCACTACAATTGCAAGCAGAAGAAAGTCAAATTTATACCGTGATGTTATCGAATGTCTGGTTTCGCAACGGGATCTCCCTTGATATATCACCTTTGGCAAATCTGTCCATCCATGGCTGTCATTCATCCACCATTTCTCACTTGAGAGAAGCGATCGAGAGCGCGTATAGTGTCACAATCAGTATGTTTGACACAGAGTTTGAGTTGGAATCTACTGTCGAAGTTCTACCATCATGGGAGGAAGCCAGGGCGCTTACCCTGGCCTATGGGAAATATGGTGTCTCTTTAGTAAACATGGAGATCCAGCCTATGACTTTTGAGTTGAGGGGTGTAAACACAATTCAGAATTTGGCCATAAATATGAAAGATGAAATGGATTCCATTGATCATTTAATCCTTCATACTATCCCAATAGTTACTCTTATGAGTATAAACGAAAGAAAGGTATTGAAGCAATTGCGTCCTCTCATTGATGGTCTTCGCAGCTTGAATCTACCATACTTGACTTGGAAAGTATCATGTATGTGGCCAGAAATGTCTAATATCATCTTACCGTCTCTGAAGAAACTTAAGTTGATAATACAAGAGATGGATGGGACAGATATTTCACCCCCAAGCCGAGAAAATCTCCAAATATTCGACACCGTGGAATCACTAGTTACTATTGGATCTATCAACGGCCTATTCCAACCTCAATTCTGTGATGCATTCCAGAATCTTATTAATCTGGACTGCGATCTTAAAGGGGCTGTCACTCATGGCATATCATTTCCAAAGATTCGAGACCTGCGAGTGTCAATCAATAATGAAAATGAGGTTATGGATTTCTTAAGTTGGAGCTTGCCTGTCCTTTTCACTCTTGATGTTCATCTTGAAGATTCAATATTAGATATTACGGTGTGTGATGTTTGTTCCAGTTTCACGAAATTGAAACGACTAACAATGGGACGAAACCCACCAAGAATCTCAGCTGTGGGTGGCCAGAAGCTGAATATCCAATATAATTCAGCGTCAATCAACGTTGAGTATCTTTCTATTGTTGATTCTTTCTTCTTGGGTAAGACATTCTTGAACTTTCCTTCAATGAAAGAGTTCCAATTTGAGTTTGGAGAAAATTCCTTTCGGTTTGATCGTCTTAGAGCACCAGTCCTTGAAATATGTCACGTCTTCTACCGTTCAGGAAATGACAGCAGTCCCCATCTAGAGTCTATCGAACTCTCTAATCTTCCAAGTCTGCGGAGATTACGAGTCTCGAGGATTTCTAATGTCAAATTGATTGGCTGTGATGATCTTGACGATATAGAGCTTTCTGGTCGCATTGAAAGCTTTGAAAGCACACCGCTTCTAAGACTAAGACAACTACTGATAAGATCAGCCACTAAAGAGAACATAATAAATAACCTTGTATATCACAAGAGTGCTCGGATTTCCTTCTACTAAGACACCTGCCGGAATCACGAAGACTGGACAGGCATTAAGTTGCTGATCACCGATTAGGAAACTTTTGTCTATATCAAATAACAGGTATTTTTAAAGAAATTATTACAAGCCTCATCTCTAGAATTTCGAAGAAGGGCGTGTGGCGTAGTTGGTAGCGCGTTCGCTTAGCATGCGAAAGGTCTCCGGTTCGACTCCGGACTCGTCCACTTCTTTTTTACTTGATTCAATGAATGATTTACGTATTTACTGGTTCCGGAAAAATCATTTATAATGTGTTACTTTTGGCGCTGATTTCATGACTTACGTGGCATATTGTACCATATGATTTGCTTTTGAATAACTCTTCTACATGTATTAGGTTCAACATGTACTATGGCAATCACAGAGCTCAATGGGTTTTTTGATGAACTGGAGCGCATCCCGGTCCTTGACAATACTTCGAACCGATAATTATCTCAAGCTTGTTGAAATTCACTCTAGAGAACTCAGAAGAGGTCTCATAATCAAGAATGTGATAGAATTCCGCGAGGGCAAGGAGCTATTTCATATCCATCTTGTAGAAATGATTCTTACTGTTGGGCCAAAGTTCATCCCAAGGTTCCTCCCCAATGAGATTGACAACAAGGCTCAAGGGCTCATCTTCTGCTTTTACCAAATTCTTCTGAACATATTCTAGTTGACCTTCGATTATCTCAAGCATCGAATCATCTTGACCGTCCAACTGATGATGAAAGAATCTAACGGTGAGTCCGATCCATCTAACTCGCTCGCCCTAGGGAGTAAAACAATAGGGGCAGTCTTCATCATCAACTGGGCATATTTGGTGTTATTATGTGATAACACGGACTGCTTCACGACCTCAAACTTCCTCCAAAGTTCATCATGTCGTTCTCGCCCGTTCGTTGTGCCTGGCATCTTCCTATGACGGAACAAACACTTGTTTGTCAGTGAAAAACTTCGGATCGAACAAGTGCTTAGTTACAGATCAGAAAGGGATACAAAGCACGCATCACACCTACAAGATGGCGGAAGAGGAAATCTTCGAGATAGAGGGCAAAGATTATACTTTTGAGCTACCAATTGCGGTTTTCCCACCCTTTAAACTTCGTTCCTCCATGGTGGATAAGGATCCAGTAATCTGGGTTCATCTGATAGAGGTGTACATTCAATACGTCCAAACGGTGCTCTATACTCATTTAAACCTTACAGAGAAGAGTCAACAGCAATTATGCCTCTTTGTGAAGAGCTATATGCATGAGATTGCTGAAGAACAAGGTCAAATCCTGTCATTGGGTCTGATCAATGTCCAGATAACAGAAAATCTAGAGTCGTTAAGAGCATGGATGTTGGAGCTTGTGAAGCAGTTGGGTGTACTAAGGCTGAAAATGAATGGAGAAGAACTGTGGGATTTTTCCAAGATTTTTGCACCGGGGAATTCTACTGTGATCAGAGGTATCATCGATGGGAGTTATAAGCCTCGAGATAATAGAGCGATTAGCACAATTTCACAGGTTCAAGGTCACATTGAATCCCTGATATCTAATGGAAAGTTCACGAAAGTTGACTTACAAACACTGGCATCATTGATCAGTCAAGCTAAGAGACCCAATGAGAAATCACAGGGGAAGAAACAAGTGAAATCCAGGGATCAAAAGTCAAACTTCCCAGACAAGTTCATTACAGTTTCATGGTGGGAGATGCTTGAGAGATTGTATGCAAAAGGAAGGGGACATTTTGCAAAACAGTGTAAGGAGATTGGTATCTTGTCCTTGATTTCCATTTCCATCGACAGAACAGCAGCTCTGGCCACCGAGTTGGGTATCACGTCATGCTATTCCATGGGTGTGTGTCCACTTTTTGCTGGTATTATCTCTAACCCTGAGTTTCACAAACTCATTCCAGACTTAAACAGGAAGCTCCCGTTCTTGAAAGTGAATCAGAAGAAGCCTGTGGACCAGCATGATGTCCAGTCGCTAATTGACATGTTCCCAGATTTGACGATTACACAAACAGAGAAGCTCCTTCGTAAGCATGACAACAGTGTTGAGTCTGTGACACATTTACTTTTGGAAAACCCAGATTCCATAACGAAGCCTGTGAAGAATGAATCAAGTATCCCAACTGCTGACTCAATCATTCAAAAGAAGGTGATTAACAAGCAACGTACACAACATGTTCCAGATGAACATAAGAATCGTACTCTTGCGGCTGCTTTGAGGTTAATGTATGAGTCCGATGAAGATGAACACGATGATACCTATGACGAGGCAGAGGCCACAAGCGGATTAAGTGACGGTGACCAATCAAGGTATGATCAGATTGAGAGATATCTATGGGAGATCTTTAAGAAGGATTCTGCATCATTTGAAAGAGCAGCCAGGAAAACAAGAAAGAGAAAAGAGATGAAGGATGAAATAAAGTGGAGTGATGAACAGATTGAAGGCTGGGCCAGGATGATCCAGAAATCACCAAAGAGAGCCAAAATCTTGGAGGAGAAGTACATGTTTAAGGGTAACAAGCCGCACAGATCAATGCACAGATCTGAGCAGGATGAAGATCTTGAAGAAGTAATTCTAAATGTGCCGGCAGCTAGTAAGTCCGTGCCTGGGGGTAACACTGAACCAGTCAAAAGACAACAGGCTAGAAATGAGAAGAACAAGGCTTCAAGAGCCAACCACAACAGGAAAAGTGGCCATGACAAAAAAATGTCCAGGGCTATGTAACTACACGATCTTTTTTTATTTCGGTCTATTTATCTATCACATTAGTGTTCTCTAAACTGCAGTCTTCCTCTTTTTAGTCTTTCCTTCTAGTTCATCCAGATCTTCCCACACTTTATCTGGATCCTCCTTCTCAGCTTCTCTCTGTGACTTTCTAACCTTCTTCTTTCTCTTTTTTTGGTCGTCCTCTTCAACTCTTTGAACATCATCTAGGGAATCGTCCAACAACCACACAGCGCTAACCTTTGATCCGATATACACTTTGGCAACTTGTTCTCTGGTGTCAATGTTGAACACACGGACGTATCTGTCAAGGGCACCAGTGACCAACAATGATTCCTTGCCAGATAAATAGGAGTATAGGCTCTGGACCGCACCGACAGAACCTTTGTACTTACCGACAAGAGTGCCTTTCTCAAGGTGGAAGAGAGCAGTCATTGCATGAGTGTCAGCACATATTATCTCAGAGTCATTCAGTGTCTTTGCCACCTGGACCAATGGCTTTTCACTGAGTTTCTTATCCATCGTTGGCTTTCTTCCGTGTACGGTGTCATACTTTCTAACTTGTCCGTACCTTGTAGTGGTGATGAATTCCCATGATGATTCTGTATGCTTAGCCAAGTTTATGAATAAGATGTTTGTTACCCAAATAGGGACACGAAGATCCAGTTTGTCGTTCTTCACATTTTTTGCTTGGAATATTTGTTCCATTTTCAAACCATTTAGTGGATATTTGTCATAGAGACGAACAATTTTGACGTCGTTCTCCTTGCCGCCATAGGCAAACACACCTTCTTGCTCTGGATGTGGGGTGAAAGCTGATAATGGCGACTTCAATGCGACCTCAACAGACATGATATTGTCATAGATAGATTCTGGGTCTATTATTGTTATCTTACCTTGTTCAGAAGCAGTGATAATCATACCGAATGTGTAGTTCAAGGCGATGAATTTGTCGTTATCCTTTGAGTCTGCGTTGAGAGCACCAGTAGCCGTATTAATTAAGTCGTAAACCTCATTCGTCTTATAAAAGCTAATGTTGCCGTGGGCTCTACATGCAACAACAACATCTCCTTGTGAAGTTGGAACCACAGCAAACTTTTGGATGTGAGATCTAATCCCTTGCTCATCGAATGTAGAGATCTTCTCTGGCTGGGTGGCGGTCTGTGAAGACGTATCGGTGCCTTTTGAACAGATGATCTCCTTGAGAGAACCTGAATCTTCAGCAGCAGCAAGTATCCTCATCGGTGTTGCTGTGTTTGTTTGATGTTCTTTTCAACGTCTAATGCGATGAGCTCGACTCTCGGGAAATTTTTTTGGTGAAGGGAACCACAGGCTCATAACCGAAATTTTTACATTCTCCTCTCCTTGGTATTATTTCTTGAGGAAGTCTACTGAACTGCTCCTTGAGTTGAGTTTAGCATGCAGGGGTGCGTTACTGAGCTCCTTGAAACATTTAAACGCAGAAGGTGAGGTTCTCGTTCGGTTGGACCGAGGGGGGACCCATTGAAATGTTTGCCGGCGATCGGTTAGCCAGTTCATGGAATTCTTCATCAAATTATGGCACTGGATAGAGAAAGATACTAATCGATTGGAGTATCGCACGATTTACGGAAAAAAAAAAGTCTCAAATTTTGACTTTCTTATTTCCTATAATCATTGAATTTTCTTCAGATTGCGTGGACGTTAGTCACTTTAATTTCTAAGCATCAAACAATGGTTAAGCTCTTCTGCCAATCCTGAGCCCTTCTAGTGGAGTACGGCCATAGTATAAGCAAGAACTGGAATATTATAGCGTAAATCCATACAGGACCGTCTCCATGGTTTCGGTTTTACTACGTTCCACTCAGTACTTCATGACAGTTGTCATTCTATAAATTAAGGACTATTTGCTCTATGGATATCAAGATAAGTCTTAAGGCAGCAAAACTATAGTTGATAGCGAGAGAAGCCAGTGAAATTTTCAACTTACAACCTACTGATATTAAAGGGTTGCCCGGTCTTCAGGGAAGACACTTACAGAAGGTGAAATCTGGGATAGGATACATATACATCAGCAATAAGTTCAATATTCTGGCCATTATGATCACTGTCATTAAATGTAGAGGATATTTCTTTGGTGTATAATTATGCACCCGTCCTCATAGTTCTCACGTTCGTCAAATTCCTCCATCAGAGATTCATAGTGATCTGTCGTTGGCAAGAAGAGACTTTTCTTCCATAGACTGTCAAGTTCAGACATAATTTCAAATGTTCCCAATCGTTCAAGTGGTTGATGGGTTGAATCTATCCCTATATGCCTCTGAATGAGACATACCCATCACACGCATCTTGTAAGATGGTGAATGAACTATACTGTCTCTTAACTCTGGGCACAACGGAGCAGGCTTTAATCCGATGGTATTGAATTCTAGACGTGAACTCATTTGAGTGGGAAATAGCACCAACTCCCTATCAAGTGACAATTATCTCATCATTGATTAGAATCGACTCATCATTGTTGTGTTCAGTAGCGCCAGAATTATTCAGCACGTGATCTTTAGAGATCTCAGACATTGCGGTCCCATGAATAGATACGAGAGGGACTAGTGCAAAATCGTGAACGCGTTTGGATGTCACCGATACGCTGTTTTTATTAGATAGTACTTTATTTGCTTCAAGTGATACGTGATAGAACATTTAGAGATGTACTGTCTTGCTCAATCTTGGATGATCCATCCCTCTCATCATGCTCACAAGTCCAAAATTTGGGCAATTTTGAATGAGATTGCACCTTATTTCCACGACTTGACCCCCCTTTCAGTTATGAAAAGTTGGCCTTCTTGGGTGGAGCAATCCTAGTGGTAGGTAAAGACCTCTTGAGAAGCCTTTTGCTTGATAGCTTCAAGGCACCTTCAGTTATCAAGGCCTGATTCTTTGGACTCATCTCTGCTTCAGAAACCGCAGAATCATCAAGATCTGGTCCATCGGAGTAAAAGGTATTATAAACATAGACATCCTCTTCAATCAATGACTCTTTTGGTAAGTTCTTAGGACTCGGAGAGCAGAAGCTCAGGATATCAAGAGTCATTGCAGCTGACTTTCTGCGTCTCTTTGGTGATCGAGATATAGGGAAACGAACAGTCTTATCTGGTATAGGCTTTAATAGCTCATCCGTAGAGGAATTGGTGTTAGATACAGCTATGGCAGGTCTAACAATACCTGAACGCCCAAAATTAACTTTGTGATCCACAGGAACAGGTCCCAGATCGGTTAAGAGTATCTTTCTTTGGCTCTCTAGAGAGGCCCTTGTCGATGTTCCCACAGAATTGGGAGGTGAAGATTCATCGGAATTGATATCGATGATAGTCTTCTGGGAGCTTGGTGACCCTAAAACAGAAAGTGTTGGGAATTGATATGATTCTGAAGCACGGTACTCTGGAAGAATCATGGCATTGCTTTTCGGAGGCTGGGTATCGTATGTATCAATGGCTTCATCGTAGTATGGGTTGGCACCCAGTTTGTTCTCAACAGTGTTCAGTTCCGGCTTCGAAGGATGTTTGGATTCATCGGCTACCTTCAGACTCCAGAGCCTGTTTTTCCTCATCCGAAACAAGTCGGTATCAGTGCTTGCAGGCAAGTTGGATGCCCCCAAATAGCCCTTTGATGAGCAATCAGCGTCACTAGTAATTCTCTTGGGATATACCTTAGATGATCTGCTGCCGTAAGCCATATTAGACATCGAAATGGAGCTACTGAATACCATTGGACTTTGAAGTGAATCCTCTAGATTCTGTGCGTTGCCTGGGGAACATTTTAAAGCTGTCAATGACCTGTTCATTGAAGAAAGGTTCAATATTGGCGGTGGAGCGTTAACGACGGACAGAGCCGTCTTAGCTTTCGAAGGAGATAACTTCTCAGGAGACAGGATAGATTGCATGAAATTCTTAGAGGGAGAAGTATTGGCTCCAAGTTTCTTCTTTCTGGGACTCCTCTTTAAGCCTATGTCCTTCCCAGGACTAGCCTTTTTCGGGCTCTTCCTCAATTCTACTTGTCGTGCTCGTTCGATCTCCAATGATCGACAACTGCGAGCCAAATCTGAACCTAACAAGTCAACAATAACAGTACAGTTGACCAGCTTTGTGTCGCTATCGATGTATAATCCGTCCATGCCGAAGTGAGGTAGACCATGTTCCATCAACTTCACTGATAGCAACTCAATAACGTGCGTTTGTGGCTCATCCGATCCAAGCTTTTGAAATCGTACTTTCTGAAACTTGAAAAGTTCATCATCTTCCCACACTTTGGTCTTGTGGGCCCGGAAGTGTTTCAATAGATACGCAGACGACATCTCTTTAAGATACCATAGAGCGATATTTGAGAGGTTCGCGAGAGGGTACTCCTTGATTTGTTGATATATCTCCTCGAAGAATGGTATTGTGAACGCAGTTTCAGGATCGGAAGACTCAGCATTGTTCGTGGTGTTATCTCTGAATTTAAATAACTTCGAGGAAGGACATATCAAGGGCCTGTAGTATAATCCCACCACGAATTCGGGTGGCCATCCAGCGAATGTTGTGGATTGATCGGTCAAATGATGCTCATTACGACCAAATAGTGCGAAGGAGTTCTGTTTTACCATATCAAAAACTCTTTGTTGGAAATTCTCATAGCGTAGTGTTCTTTTTTTCCCTGAAAGACCATCGGCATTTGTTTTATAAAGATCACTCAGCTCTTTGGAAAAGTCATGAAGCTCATCGTATGGGAATGTTGCCGAATATTTCTGTATTTTAGATGTTCCACAGAGTGAGAGTTGTGATGACCTCTGCGGTCCAAGTTTGGCAACGCCGTCATTGTAGTCAGCACCACATAGAATTGATATGAATACCAATCTGTCACAGTCGTATCCTTTCAATCTCTTCACTTGATCCATCCTTATCGGCGTGACCCAGAACTCTGTCGTTTGCTTGAGCCCAGAACCACTAGCTGACGAATGATTCTCTTCATATTTCGAGAAATTCCTTAAAATCTTCTTAGCACCGAATGATAGGGTATCACTATCATTTGATATGACATAATCGACAACGCCCATACGTTGGAGTCTTGCACATTCTGCTTCCCCTTCGCCGGGAGCCTCAACATAATCAATGTTCCAGAGTTTCAACATTTGTTTGATATGCTTCACCTCCTGTTTATCATGTGAATCGCACTTGTAATTCTCAAGTATTTGCATTATGTCAAAGTAATGAAGATCATAATCGATGTCTCTCATCTTCTCAACTTCTTTTATTGAGATTTTTGATCTCTTAAATTTTGGTTTGTAACATCCATCAAAGACAATAACAAACGACACATTTAGAGAAATCATATATCGCACCTTGCGGTGGAACCCCTGGACGGCTTTACCTATTAATGCCTCATATGATAATCCTTGCGGCATGCCAGCAGAAGATTCAACAAGCCACTGATATCCATCTATTGCAACCCTCAGCGGACGACCATTCTGTTTGTAGAACCTCGCCACAAAACAGGAAAATGGCTCCCTCTTATCCTCGGTACCCTTTATAAGGTCCCAAATAGCCTTGACACCCATAAAAAAACCAACAGTGTCACTGATATCCACTGTCCAGATACCGTTTTCTGTACTGCCATTTGAAGTTGAGGGCCAAATCCCGAAACCAAAACAAAGTAAACACTTTGATTGGAAAATGTCTTGATTGGGCTATTAAATTATTATCCTGGTCCTCCAAGTTCCTCTTTCGGACAAACAACATGCATTGGATCTGAAAACTGCAAATAAAAATCAAGGCAGGCCTAATAAAAGATCCGAAAAAGTCAAAACTCAGGAGACAGGAGGCACGGACTGAAGACTGAAGAATCACTGATTTGGTAGCTCTGATTCCTGACTAGTGACGACTGACGTTTGTTGTAGTGAATACATTGTAAGTTAAATGTTTGTTTCACATTTTAATGATCTAACTTCCCTTAATACCAGAGTTGTCGATTAACATAATAGATGTGAGGCAACATGCAAGATCTCGAAGTTTCTCGGTATATGATATATCGTATCCAGTGACTCGTGAGTCGTGACAGTTGACTCGAAACTCGCTTTTCATTGCTGAATGAAGATGCCTCTTAGACCGAACGAGATGGCTGACTGGTTAATTACAGGATACTCAGCCATCAGGTAGTTTCAACCTGCTGAAAACCATCAGCAGCACCATCAGCAGCATTCCCAAGTTTTCACTCTGATACAGAACATCAATGCGTTTTAACAGCAGAGAGATATGCAATCGAACCGGAATAGCATTCAATTGAACATACAAGTAGTATTCGAAACTAGATGCGTTTAGTCTTGACGAGGAATAACAATCAGGCTTTAAAAGATGACCAGTATGTAGCGATGTAGAGAGTTGAGACTTGACACACCTGTATCCTCCTGCCTGTCAGATCTATCAGATCTGTCCAGCTGTCTTGGTACCAGTTCATAATTTGAGCTCTGTCCAGTTGCATCTAGATCCTCCTGTGTATAAGAAACTTGTGATTTCATCATCAGTCAGGTCGGCGATCTCGGGGAGCTACTTCGAACATGGATAACTTCCATTCTTCTAAAGCTGCTCAAGTGAACAAAGTTCATTTCATTTCACTCCTAAATCACCATAGAGCAATTCGAACTTGTTCTGATTTCGGTGAAGTACCACTAAAGTTTGAACAGAAATCTAAATATGTTAATGCAGAGCATCTATTCTTTCAAGCGAAGTTGACGCTGGTTCACCTGCAAAATGTTTAATTTCAAGGGACAAGCCCGTTCACGATTCATGTCAGACCGACGAACAGTTGCGTAGGAATTCTGTTCTCATTGTCAACGCCACTACGGAGTGTGAAATTGCTCAGCAAGATTCAACTAAGTTGTTTGCATGGGACCTGGGTTATGTCAGAAATGGAGACACATTGGGTTTTTTATATTTAGGTTCCTTCAAGCCCGGCGCCCCTGTCAGTTCTTTCAGGAGAATACATCCTCGCTAGAGAATATTGAGTTAATCTGTGAGCACAAGTATTTCGATATTACCTTCGCCTTGATAGAGCGGATGAAAGTCAATGAGACGGAACGTTATCATCTGCTTCCGTCGTTGAAAGAAGTTAGGCCCTGCAAAAATGGAGTGAAACGATGAGAAGTTGGCAGACATGTCCAAGTGATTGAGACGATTCACAAGGGTCATCTTACTAAAAAATATTTCAGAGTCATTGCCAAGCCGGAGAAGAAGCAACAGGCCAAGAATAAGATTCTTCTTCTCGAAGCACAGTCGTCCGTCCCTGTTTTAAATTCCAAATCCAAAGACCCTAGAGTTGACTTCACTATGCCAATTTTTTTTCTCACATATCTCTTTAATTCTTTCTACATTCCGGTTTTCATATGCCATTTCGTTATCATTCGTTACCTATTCGTCACCAACATCTTCCAGATCCTCCAATAGTTTATCCACAACGTCCAAGATGGCCGAAGTTGCAGGGCTATCTGGATACAAGTCAAGGAAACTTTCACCGTTATCGCATGCCTTACCGATTCTCGGATCCAACGGAACACTTCCAAGGAAAGGAACACCTAATTCTTTGCTCAATGCTTCACCACCGCCAGTTGTAGGTTTGAAAATTTGAGATGTGCCTTGGCAGCCAGGACACACAAATCCACTCATGTTCTCCACGATTCCTAGGACTTTGATGCCTGCCTTACGACAGAAGTCAATCTCTTTCCGTACATCAAGGAGGGCAACTTCCTGTGGTGTGGTCACAATGAGAGCACCATCTATGCCGGATTCTTTCAAGAATGAGTTCACTGAGATGTGTTCATCAGAGGTTCCTGGTGGGGTGTCAACCACAAGGTAATCAAGTTGACCCCAATCAACATCTTTTAAAAATTGCTTAATCAAGCCATTCTTCTTTGCACCTCTCCAGATGATAGCTGAATCTTCTTCTGGTAGCATGAATCCAATACTCATCATCCCCAAGTTGTCAGCGACGTACACGGGAGTCCAACCTGAGTTTGAAGAGTGAACAGTCTCACCACTGGCACCTAACATTCTTGGAAGCGATGGACCACAAATATCCAAATCCATGGCACCAACCTCGATATCTTCATCAGCAGCAAGTGCCCAACTGAGCATACTACTGAAAGTACTCTTTCCAACCCCACCTTTCCCTGATAAAACCAAGATTTTATGCTTAATGTCTTTCAATCTCTCATTTATCAATGGGATATCTGGGTCTGGTCCCTTGGGTAAAGATTCACAGATCTCTTGATTAGCACAACCATTACAGGCGTCGCCTTTACCAGCATCTTCTGACTGTGGACCAGGACAGTGTTCTGGTTCTGGAGCTTTCAGATCTTGAGGCACAGGTTCTGGAATTGTCATGGGCGATATCACGGTCATTGTTATATCTTCTTTAATGTCTGTTTTTATTTAATACCGTCAAACACTCTCGAGAATTGTTTGATTTGTAAGTTTTGTTTGTTATCAGCAGCAGGAAAAAAGCAACGGGAAATAGTAATTCCGAGGCTGTTGAGTCGGAGTTGGGATTAGTAGTCGCAGGGAGAAGCCGTGGATATATTGGGCCAAGGTAGTTTCATTGGCTGAAAATGATATCTATAGCATGACTGAAGGCGTGTCCTTATCTCAAGAGCTTCTTTTGCAGAAGATGTTCTGGAATAACCAAATAAGGAAATTGTCGAGGCTTTCAATTTCCGAATCGGGAAGTCAAGATTAGCCCGCACGCGTTCGATCAACCAATGGCCACTTTTCTCTTTTACAACGCACTCAACAACAGCAAAGAAGGAAAAGAAATCCATTGAACAGAAGCTGTTGGGACTGATACTTTCCTATCAGAATCATCTCTCTTTGATCACTCCAGAAAAGAAGTTATCACTCACAACAAAGACGCGCACAAGATCCACAACTCACGCGTTATGACAATGGACAGGAGAGAGGCTTCTGAGGAAGTTCACGTGAGTAATAGTGATCCATGACATATGATTTCAGGAGCTAACAACTATATCAAGGAAGTTATCAACTTCCGTTCTCTCAATGAAAAACAAAAGACATACTTTGTAGACCCATCAAAGCCAAAGTTTAACGTTGAGGACACGGCAAAGAGATTCAAATACCTCTTGGGCTTAACAAGTCTGTTCTCCCATTTTATTAACAGCAAGGCTGAGAAGGATCCAAGATTCAAGAAGGTATTGGAGCTGATCCAACAAGAGTCCCCTATTTCCAAAAAGCTAACTGGCAGTAACAGAAGAAGAAAGACCGAGAAGGAAGAAGATGCTGAGTTATTACAAGACGAACAAGAGGAAGGTTCAACAATCTATGAGTTTACTGAGTCTCCTGCTTATGTACAAGGTACACTAAGGCCATATCAAATCCAAGGCCTTAACTGGTTGGTTTCCCTTCATGAGAACAACATCTCTGGTATCTTGGCCGATGAGATGGGTTTGGGTAAGACCTTGCAAACCATTTCGTTCTTGGGTTACTTGAGATATATTCGTAAGATCAATGGTCCACATCTAGTCATTGTTCCTAAATCTACATTAGATAACTGGTCAAGAGAATTTGCTAAATGGACCCCAGATGTCAATACTTTCATCTTGCAAGGAGATAAAGAGACAAGAGCTCAGTTGATCCAAGATAAGCTATTGGCCTGTGATTTTGACGTTTGTATCACTTCTTATGAGATCATCATCAGGGAGAAGGCACAATTCAAGAAATTCGATTGGCAATACATCGTCATTGATGAAGCCCATAGAATCAAGAACGAAGAGTCTATGTTGTCTCAAATCATAAGAATGTTCCATTCTAGAAACCGTTTGTTGATCACAGGTACCCCGTTACAGAACAACTTACATGAGCTGTGGGCATTGTTGAACTTCATTTTGCCAGATGTCTTTGCGGACTCAGAGGCCTTCGACCAGTGGTTTTTGACTTCCAATGAAGGCACACCAGATCCATCTGTCCCTGAGACCGAACGTGAGAAGTCCCAACAGGATCAAGTTGTGCAACAGCTACACAAGGTGTTACAGCCATTTTTGTTACGCCGTATCAAGAACGATGTTGAGAAATCGTTGAAACCAAAGAAGGAAGTTAATTTGTACATCGGTATGTCTGAGATGCAGCGTAAATGGTATCAATCAATATTGGAGAAGGATATTGATGCTGTGAACGGGGCCAATGGTAAACGTGAATCCAAGACTCGTTTGCTTAACATTGTGATGCAATTGAGAAAGTGCTGTAACCACCCATACCTCTTTGAAGGTGCAGAACCAGGTCCACCATATACGACGGATGAACATTTGGTGTATAACTCACAAAAGCTGAAGGTGCTGGACAAGTTGTTGAAGAAGTTGAAGGCTGAGGGATCTCGTGTTTTAATCTTTTCTCAAATGTCTCGTCTGTTGGATATCTTGGAAGATTACTGCGTCTTTAGAGGTTATCAATACAACCGTATCGATGGTCAAACTGATCATGCTGATCGTGTTAGATCCATTGACGAATACAATGCACCAGGTTCTGAGAAGTTTATCTTCTTGTTGACTACACGTGCTGGTGGTTTAGGTATCAACTTGACATCTGCCGATGTTGTTGTGTTGTTCGATTCAGATTGGAACCCACAAGCTGATTTGCAAGCTATGGATCGTGCCCATAGAATTGGTCAAACTAAACAAGTCAAGGTTTTCAGACTTGTCACTGAGAACGCTATTGAAGAGAAAGTCTTGGAAAGGGCCACTCAAAAACTCAGATTGGATCAATTGGTCATCCAGCAAGGACGTAACAATGGTGGAACCCAGCCTGCCCAGTCCGCCAAGGGTACTTCTAAAGATGATTTGCTCAACATGATCCAGTTTGGTGCTGCTGATGTTTTTAACAGTAATGGTGAAAAAACAGATGATGATTTCGACTTGGAGGCCATCTTGGAAAAATCTGAAGAAAAGACGAGTAAGTTGAGTGAAAGATACTCCAAACTTGGCTTGGATGATTTACAGAAGTTTTCTTCTGACTCTGCTTACGAATGGAATGGTGAAGATTTCAAGAAGAAGGGCACGGACAAGGTTGGTAATATGACTTGGATCAACCCTGCAAAGAGAGAACGTAAGGAGAATTACTCTATTGACATGTATTACAAAGACGTTCTGCATACTGGAGGTAGAACCGCCCAGGATAAGAGATTACCTAAAGCTCCAAAGCTACCAAATGTGTTTGACCATCAGTTTTATCCTATCAAACTGCAAGAGATATTTGATAAAGAAAGGGCATATTACCGAAAGCAGGTTGGTTATAAGGTTCCGTTACCTGAAGGTCCGTCCTCCAAATTGGCTGAAAGGGAAGCTGAACAGAAGCTACAACAATTGGAGATCAAAAACTCAAAACCATTGACAGAGGCCGAAGAATTGGAAAAACAGGAATTATTACAACAAGGTTTTGCCAATTGGACACGCCGAGAGTTCACAGCTTTTGTTCAAGCATGTGCGAAATATGGACGTAATTCATTGACTGCCATCAGCTCTGAATTCCCTGAGAAGACTATTGATGAAGTGCGTGACTATGCTAAGGCATTCTGGGAGAGATATACTCAGATTGAAGGTTATGATCGTTATATTGCGCAGATTGAAGCTGGTGAAGATAAGATCCGTAAGGCCAAGATCCAGAAAGAGGCATTAAGATTGAAGTTGTCTGAATATACCAACCCATTACAAGATTTGGTATTGAAGTTCCCACCTGCCACTACCAACAAGAGAATCTTTTCGGAAGAGGAGGATAGATACTTACTTGTTCAATGTTATAGGTTTGGATTGGAGCGCCCAGACTTGTTTGAAAGAATCAGAGATAGTATCAGATCTTCACCATTGTTCAGATTTGACTTCTTCTTCCAAAGCAGAACCCCTAGTGAACTGAGCAGAAGGGCCAACACTCTCTTGGCCTGTGTTGCCAGAGAGATGGATTCTTCATTGACAAGAAAGAGAAGGGCACCGGCAGAGATTGAAGAGGATGCTCTCAAGAAGAAAGGCCCTAGAGGTGGTAAAGTGAAGAAGTGATTTGTTTCCTAGAGGTGGATATATTATAATCTAAATGTTTTCTTTACAGTCTAGATGCATTGCATTCATCAATTTCATTACATATTTTTACTTGTTATTTTTCTCCGCCTCATCCTGTAACCTCAACTTTTCCCTTTCTTGTTCAATCTGTATCTCCAGTACACTCTTCTCCTTCGTCTTTGACTCCAATGGCCTATCAGGTCTTATTCTCAACTTATCAGGCAACATCTCAAATCTTGGATGTGCTAGATCACAATCCGGTCCATCTGGACAAAACCCTGTGAGATAATTCTGACAAATGATCTTCTTGATATGTCTCATCTTACAGTTTGGTCCCTCTGGACAGAACCCTCTGCTGTAGTTCAAGCATTCAGGGACTTTGCTTTGTGGATCGATATGAGAGTATTGACACTCCGGCGTCTGTGTACAAAATCCATTCTTAGAAAAGAACAGGCATTCAGGCATCTTTCTCAAGTTATACTCGTGTAAGAACTCGCAATGATCACCTTTCTTACATAGTCCACGGAGCCAATGCTTACACACGATCTTGTTATGGAAAATCGAGGCAACATGTTTGTTTGGACATTGATCACCTTGAGGACAACCACCATGGCCGTCGTAGAACTGACAAATTGGGCGATCAGGATCGAGGCCGAAGTGAAACTCTGATCGTAGGAAAGGCTCGAATCTGAACTGGTACTGTACTGATTGTGGCTGGATGGCGGACATCTTGGGGTTTCACTTTACTAATTGTCGTTGAGAGCTATCCTAAGTTTGTTGAAGCATTTCAAAGCTGTCCCGTTTAAAAAGTGGAAAGGAGTGTGGTCCCTACCATAGAAGATGGAATGTTCGCGAACTCGTTTTACAAATCATGGTTGACACATAAATGCTGTTCAAACCACTTTGAGGACAATTATCCTACTGTATGGCGCTCTAGTCTATTTATCACTTTTCGTGGTATAAAAGTGATAGGCTCAGATCAGAGTCAGATGTTGAAAGCCGCAATCAGAAAAGTCAGTGCGAAACTCAGTTTGAAACTTGGGTCTTCTAGAAACAGCTGTCTTAAGTCAACTCTATCTGACCCGATTCTAACAATGGATGTCCATGGGACATGGATGATTCCACGTGTCTGAAGAAACTGTTGGTTGTTAGTATCTTGTATTAATACCCATATATGACATATGAATGTAATATGAAAGGGAGAAACGACTCACCTGTAGTAACAACACAGTCGACAGGGTAATGAAACCTAGAACGGAACTCAGCTTGCCAATGACAACACCAGTGAACAACCCAATCAACGAGCCATAACATAATTGTTTATAATGTAATTTACCACCAAATCTAGACGTCACAGATTTCCGTGTTGAGTCCAATTTGTTTGCATTTGTATCCAATTGACCCACGTTAATGGTCCCCAGGTTAACAGCTTCATTCAAGATCTTTGAATGAGAATGAAAAGCCACGGTACCAGTGGCACCAATGAGTAAACCAATGGAGGAAGCACTGGCTGTTTTGGAGATGGACCTGGTACTGGATTGGAATAAACGTGCCTGTCTGAACATAGCGCGCTTCAGTGCAGCGTTACCGAACACAGATCTGATTGAAGGCAGGAACATCGTAGTTTCTTTGTATTGTATGGACTGAAGTGCTGCGTTTTAAGTGATAGCAGATGGTGATGAACTTGTGTCAACAGAACCAATCACATGAAATTCCTTTCTCCGCTAATGTTTGCTGTTATAGTAAAGTGGCGGACGTGGTTGCCATAGAAACCGTTAGGTTGAATCCCGATGTGGAAATATCCGGGGACTACTGAATCTCAAACCGAGGATATCTCACGTCAGTCATTATGTAAGACTTCCTTCGTACTGACATTTACGCGGTGGCTTCGTAGTTCCGTTCCAAAGTTCTCTGTGTAAATCTCGGAATAGCAAATTTCTACCGACTTTTTTGGTAAAAGGCCAACATCGCTCACTGGTGGCGAATCAGAGGTGGGATGCCTGGTGGTTCTAGACACAGCTGTGTGTATTCTTCCGTGTTCCCTTTCCGTCGTAACTTGCTCGGTTGTACAAAAAGGTGATTCATTTTATAGAAAGACATCACCCAAGAACCTAGTAACAACAAACCTCCTCCTCATTGTTTTGTTTGTTCTTTCTGCTTTCCCATTTCCCACCCAACAGAAGGAGGAAAAAGGATGGGAATGTCCCTACATGGAAATACCCTAATACGGCAATCCAGCGCACCCGGTAAGCGCAGCATATCTCCAAAGAAATTTTTTCCTTCCCGCGCTGGTCGCTGAAGAGAACCCGCGCGTAGGCCCGCATCTTGCAAGCAGTGCATTGGGATTTAAATGGGAGAGTACGCCCCAGTTGGTGTTCCAAGTAGTTCGCGATTACCATTACGAGGTGAAAGGCTTTAACAACTACAACTGGTGATACTATTGAGACCAAGTAATACGGGTTCATATAACCACTAGCCACATCGACACCAGCCACAGCTCATTGCGACCTCTCGAGGCCTTGACACATACACACAAGCACACGACTCCAGATCTAGTAAGCTAAGCGCTTGAAAAATAGACATACAGTACGGAGATGGACTTCCAGAACAGACACATGATGGCCAACACGGTCAACCAACTACAACCGCAGAAGATATCCAACAACGTTTGGATAGGCCCACTGAACTCTGTGGCTCAGCATGACTTTTTGGCACAGAACAACATTAAATATGTGGTTGGCATATTGGCATGTCAGAAGTGCTGTTATTACCTAAAAGATTTCTCCCAAGATCAGTTCTGCTGCGTATCTATTGATCCTTATTTCAACGTACAAAAGTTGACTGAGGATGAAGGTGAGTGCCTAATGAGATTTAACACAAAATTCACCCCAAACGTCTCGACGATTACAGATAACAAGATCTCAAACGCTGTGGTCACAAACATTGACTTCCAAAAGGTGCTTGATGATTTCCTCTTTCTCATACACTCGATCCAACAAAAAGACCAATCTGCAGGTATTCTCATGTTTTCACTTAATGGCAACGATAACATGATCTCGACATTTGCGCTATCATATATCCAAGATGTCCATAACTGTGATGTCGCTCAGAGTTATAGCTACTTAAGATCCATCAGACCTAGCGTGAAGGGGTTTGATGAGTTTGGGTTCTTTGCAAATGAATTAGCAAAATTCCAACTGGTGAACAAAGCAAGGAAGCAGGTGACTTTATCCCCATTGAAGATGAAAAGAGGTGCAGAGGACGTGACAGATCATGAAGAAGCAGAATTGCACAGTCCAAGGGTGTTGAAGAGAACTTCCGCCTGAAAGTCTCACATGGTCTATGGTTTTTGTTATACTGGTTGCAACTTTAAATTGGTGGGGGCATTAATGATACGTAGAAAATAACAACAAGAACAAAAGCAACAACTAGAGATGCAACGCGAAGATCACTTCTTCAAGATGGTTATAACATCTTCATCTTCCAATACATGGTTTAGACCGACGTATTGAGGTTGATGTTTAACGCTTGAGCCGTAGACCACAGCGGTTCTGAAATCATCAACCAAGGATTTATGGATCTGATTACAGAAATCCTCCACTGTGCAATGATCAGATCTGAGCACAACTGGCTCACTGAAATCTGGCATTTTTCCCTTCGGCTTTGTATAAACACGAACCAAGTTCAATCTATCCCACATGACTTCCAACAACTCATCCAAATTCCATTCCCTACCAGAACTGATTGGCACGGCATTTGGTACTCTTTTCAATAGTTCTAACTCTTCAATGGAGAAAGAGTCGATCTTATTCAACACATAGACAGCTGGGATATATTTTCTTTGTGCTGCTTCCAAAGTATCAATCAAATCATCCACAGTCGCATCACATCTAAATGCAATATCTGCGGAATTGATCTTGTATTCACTCATCACAGCTCTAATACCATCTTTATCCAACTTGGTCAATGGGACTGTATTAGTGATATTCAAACCTCCTTTCTCTTTCTTCTTAATCAAGATATTTGGTGGTTCCTTATTGATTCTGATACCAAAACCTTCCAGTTCTTTTTCAATGATTTGCTTATGTGCCAATGGCTTATTAACATCCAGCACAATGAATATCAAATTACAAGTTCTCGCCACGGCAATAACTTGCTTACCACGACCTCTACCTTCTTTGGCACCTTCGATTATACCTGGTAGATCTAACAATTGCAATTTGGCACCTTTATACCTAATGATACCAGGGACAGTGGTCAAGGTTGTGAACTCATACTCTGCAGCTTCGGAGTGCGTACCTGTTAGCTTGGACAGCAAAGTGGATTTACCCACAGATGGGAACCCAACAAACCCTACTGTGGCAACACCAGTACGGGCAACGTCAAAACCAACACCACCACCACCACCACCACCGGTAGGTGTAAGCAATTCACGACGAAGCTTGGCTAACTTGGCCTTAAGTTGACTAGGAACCTGTTAATATCGCACAACTGTATATCAAAATCATGGACATACCCTAAATGGTACTCTGTGGCCTTGTTCTTTTGAGTTCTGGCCATCTCATCTTCGATGGCCTCTATTGTGTTGTGTTAGTCTATTATTTCGTTGTGCCCTTCGCTACTTGAGTTTTAAAGATACTCAGCAAGAAAATGGATATACTTACTGATCTTCTCGACTGTAGTCATTTTTGACGGTGATTAGCTTTATTTGAGACCCCTTAAACAGCTTTTACTGACACTATTCGATACTGCGAAAGCACCATTTTTTTTTCGGTCCAGCACAACTCGGAATTTTTCACTTTTGTTGCCCGAACACCAAAATATTGACTGATCAGGGAATAATCGCGAATTTTCATCACACAAAAGTTTTTTCTTTCAGTCCAACAAAGATCAGAAAACAGGGCCTCAAGGTTTTGGAGAAATTAAGATGGCGAAGAAGTGAGTGTTGAATAGTTGTACTGGATGTACATATAACTAACAATAGCAGGGACAAAAAGGGCAAAAATGCTGGTGACTGGGATGACGACTTAGAGTACGAACAACCAGAGGCTGAAGAGTTTGGTACTCCAGCTCAATCTGTTCAAGAAGAACAACAGGGCCCATCCGGTCCAACTGAAGCTAATGAGGATGACTTCGGTGGTGACTTCATGGCCACTTTAAAGAAGAACAAGGCTAACAAGGCCAAGAAGGCTGAGGAAGAGAAGGCCAACAAGGGTAACGGTCCTGTGATCAAGTCCAAGAAGGAGAAAGAGAAAGAGAAGAAGGAGAAAGAAAAGCAAAGAAAGAAAGAAATGGCTGCTAGAAAGAAAGCTCAACAAGTTTCTAACAAAGATGTTGATTCTCAAGATGCTACTCCAGAGCCGGAGGCTCCAAAGGTTGAAGAAGCTCCAAAGCCAGCAGTTAAGGGCAAAAAGGTCCCAGCTGGTTTGGCTGCTTTGAGACGTCAATTGGAATTGCAGAAGCAAGCAGAGGAGGAAGCTCGTCGACTGGAGGAGGAGGAGGAGAAATTGGCTAAGGAGGAGGAGGAGAAATTGGCTCAAGCTGAAGCTGAGAAGGAAGCTGCTCGTGAGATAAAGAGAGAGAAGGAAAGGCTCAAACGTGAAAAGCTCAAGGCGGAAGGTAAGCTCTTGACTAAGAAGCAGAAGGAGGAGAAGAAACTCCTCGAACGTCGTCGTGCTGCTTTGTTGTCCTCTGGTAACGTTGTCGTTGCAGGTTTGCAAAGTGATGGTGCTGAAGCTCCAAAACCTAAGAAGATTATCTACGGTAAGAAGAAGAAAGCGAACACCAAGGCTGCCTTTGATACTAAAAAGGATTCTGAGGGACTAGAAACTGAGAAGAAAGCACAAGATGTTGACGATGAAGAAGCACTGGTTGATGACTGGGAACAGATGGCCCTGGATGATGGTGAACCAGTTCCTGATGACTGGGAATCTTCTGGTATTGATATCGCCACTGAAGATACTACTGAGGCTCAGGATGCCGCTGAGGATGATAAGGAAGCCGCTGCAAAGGCTGCCGAAGTTGCTATTGCTGCTGCTGAGGCTGAGAAGGAGGCCGTTGCTGCTCAGGCTGCTCCAGAAATTTCTGCTGTCACTAAGTCGAAAAAGGGTGTCAAGAAGTCTGGTGCTGCTGAACCCGGTTCTGACTTGCGTTCTCCAATTTGCTGTATCTTGGGTCACGTCGATACTGGTAAGACTAAACTATTGGATAAGATTCGTCAAACTAATGTGCAAGGTGGTGAAGCTGGTGGTATTACCCAACAAATTGGTGCCACTTACTTCCCAATTGACGCTATTAAGCAAAAAACCGCTGTCATGGCTCAATATGAGAAGCAGACTTTCGACGTCCCAGGTCTTTTGATCATCGATACTCCTGGTCACGAATCTTTTACAAACTTACGTTCTCGTGGTTCCTCTTTGTGTAACATTGCCATCTTGGTCATCGATATTATGCACGGGTTGGAACAACAGACTTTGGAATCCATCAGATTGTTGCGTGACAGAAAGGCCCCATTCATTGTCGCTTTAAACAAGATTGATAGATTGTATGACTGGCAATCCACTCCAAACAATTCCTTCAGAGACTCTTTTGCTAAACAGTCCAGATCTGTTCAACAAGAGTTCGAAGACAGATACTCTAAGATCAAGGTTGCCCTTGCTGAACAAGGTTTGAACTCTGAGTTGTACTTCCAAAACAGAAACATGTCCAAGTATGTCTCCATCGTGCCAACTTCTGCTGTTACCGGTGAAGGTGTCCCAGATTTACTGTGGCTGTTGTTGGAGCTGACCCAGAAGAGAATGTCCAAGCAATTGATGTACATTTCTGAGGTTGAGGCCACCATCTTGGAAGTCAAGGTTGTAGAAGGTCTCGGTACTACTATCGATGTTATCTTGTCTAACGGTTACTTAAGAGAAGGTGATCGTGTTGTATTATGTGGTATGAATGGTCCAATTGCAACGAATATTCGTGCCTTGTTAACGCCACCGCCTTCCCGTGAATTACGTATCAAGTCTGAGTACATTCACCATAAGGAAGTTAAGGCAGCTCTGGGTGTTAAGATTGCTGCAAACGATTTGGAAAAGGCAGTTGCCGGTTCCCGTTTGTTAGTTGTTGGTGAAGATGATGACGAAGAGGAGATGATGGAAGAGGTTATGGATGACCTAACTGGTCTTTTAGATTCTGTGGATACTTCTGGTCGTGGTGTTACCGTTCAAGCTTCCACTTTGGGTTCTTTGGAGGCCTTGTTGGACTTCTTGAAGGACATGAAGATTCCAGTTATGTCTATTGGTTTGGGCCCGGTCTACAAGCGTGATGTTATCAAGGCCACTGCCATGCTTGATAAGGCTCCAGAATACGCTATCATGTTGTGTTTCGATGTGAAGGTTGACAAGGAGGCAGAGCAATACGCTGAACAAGAAGGTATCAAGATCTTCCAAGCTGATATCATCTATCACTTATTTGATGCTTTTACCGCTTATCAAGAGAAATTGATGGAAAAACGTCGCAAAGACTTCTTGGAGTACGCTATTTTCCCATGTGTCATGAAGACTATTCAAATCATTAACAAACGTAACCCAATGATCATTGGTATTGATGTTGTTGAAGGTTCCTTGAGAATCGGTACTCCAGTTTGTGCGGTCAAACTCGATCCAGAAACCAAGCAAAAGACAACCATGGTCTTGGGTAAGGTTGCATCCATGGAGGTTAACCACAAGTCTGTTGACATTGTGAAGAAGGGCACCACAAATGCGGGTGTTGCTGTCCGTTTGGAGAACCCATCCAATGCTCAACCGGTTTGGGGTCGTCACGTTGATGAGAAGGATACATTGTATTCTTTGATTACTCGTAAGTCCATTGACACTTTGAAGGATCCAGCTTTCAGAGACACTGTTCCAAGAGAGGACTGGTTGTTGATCAAGTCTTTGAAGCCTGTCTTCGATATCAAATGATCTTCTGCATTCTCCTTTATATAGCACGATTCATGTACATTAATGTCTATTCTGTCCGGCAATCTAGTATGTCTACAAAGCGCATTCAATTCTATTAATGCATTTCATATATAAAACAAAGAAAACTAATATACACCATGACTTTTAAATCTCTCATACACCTTCTGGCATTTGAGCTAACAAGTCGAAACCACCTGTACCAACGCCAGACAATTTACCCAACACAATACGAGCAGAAGGACTTTCTAGCTTCTCACGGTCACCATCAAGAACAGCCTTGGTCAAGAATTGACAGGTTGTTTCGTAAGACATCTTCATAAAGGCAGAAGTGGAAGAATCAATACCTTGACGGTTGAAAGCCAAGTAAGTACCTTCTCTGGTCATCATATCACCAATCAAATCCAAATGACGAGAAGAAACAGTAATAGCATACCGACCGAAAACGTTTTGAATTTCATTGACGATAGTGTTTCTAGCAGCTTCAACACCATAGGTCTTTAACACAGCATACACATCGTTGGATGTGATTGCATTGACATCAATGAAATCATCCTGATCCCACATGGCTTGAAAGTTGACACCTTCAGTAGTCAGAACACGCTTACCGTTCTCTGGTTGTGGGTGGAGACAACGTCCAATACGTGGAACCTCCTTGACAACAAAACGACGACAGATGTCCTCAATGATGTTGACCATCAACAACTTTTGAGTACCAGCTGGGAGCTCTAATCTGAAGTGGCACCAAGCACCGTTCTCATCATCGAAGTTGAATTTAGTAATCAAATCGTGGGCACCCAAGACAGCACATTGACGATCACGGGCATTCTTGGATAGAGAGGCTCTAGTACCAGTCTCTTGTTGAGTTGAATCTGAGTCGGAATCTGAGTCGGAATCTGAGTCATCGGAATCAGAATCCATCTCTTCATCAGATTTCTCAGCGGCTCTCATGGTCTCAATCTCATCGTCATCAGGACCATCATAGGAAACAGATTGTTTACCCTTGGAACGCTGCTTCTCATCGTCAGCATCATCATCACCACTCTTTGAAACACGCTCATCACTAGCCAACTCGGTTTGAGACTTTGGAACAGCCTTACCAACCTCTGGCATGGATGCAGAATTTGGCTTCTTCTGTTTCTTGACTTCCTTAGTAATAGCGATGTCAACAGTTCTCAAGAACTTCTGAACAATGATCTGCTCGAGATGCTCCTTAGAAACATCATACTCTTGGTGGTATTGGTGACTGTCGAAGAACTTGAAATCAATGTCATAAGAACGAGAGGCGTTTTGACCATCACCAGCAGTTTCAGTAACAGCAACGTAGTCAACCAACTCAGAGAAAACAACCTTAGCGACAGAACGACAAAATGCATCAGCCATATCATCATCCACTTCATCTCTGATAGGTAAAGTCATTTGTGGAGTCTTAATGGCAGCAGAGGCCGTCATAATGATTTCTCTCATACGTGGAATACCCAATGTCACGTTAGCGGCACCGTGACCAGCAAAATGGAAAGTGTTCAAGGTCATCTGGGTAGATGGTTCACCAATAGACTGAGAAGCAATAATACCGACAGACTCACCTGGGTTGATCAAAGAACGCATATACTTCAACTGCATCAACGCGGCAAACTTCTTCTCTGAGATACCAGAGTCCTTGAAGATCTTTGGGTTTTTAGCAATGAAGTCATTGAGCTTCTCGTCGAATTTCTCTGACACTGCACCCAAGTGCTTTGCTGGGTTGAACACAGAAAGTACTGGGTCATACTTGATAGAATCTGCGTTCTTCTTTAAGTGTTTCTTCACCTTCTTTGCGTACTTTGCAGCAGACTCAGTATCCAAGTGTTCAATCAAGTGACCTGGATTGTATTTGGCTAACATGGCATTGTAATTATCGATGCAGAACTTGAACTGATTCATGTGAGACTCTTTAGTGACATCAATTGCATCACCACCGTACAAGAATTGGATCAAAGTACCATCACCATCTCTCACAGAGTTATCATAAGAGACGTGAACACCTTCCAATTGCTTGGTCAGACAACGTTGCAAATAACCTGATCTAGAAGTCTTAACGGCAGTATCAATCAAACCTTCACGACCAGCCATACAGTGGAAATAGTACTCTTGTGGTCTGATACCTGAATAGAAACGACCCTTGATGTAACCACCGGCTCTGGCATCAGTTTCATATGCCTTGAAGGATGGCAAAGTCTTACCACTCACCATGACTGGGACACGTCTACCTTCTAAAGCTTGTTGACCCAACAAACACATAATTTGGGAAACGTTAACGTTAGATCCCTTGGCACCAGATAAAGCCATCGCCTGCATGGAGTTGTATGGGAATCTCTTCATGGTACCATCTGGGACACACTTGGAAACAACCTGAGAGGTAATGGAGTTAACCTTAGATTGAGTTACAGCATCTAAGATCCCAGCCTTGTTATCATCACGGTAAATTTCCTCCAAACGTCTCAAGAACTCTGGGTCGTTTTGTTTGACATCCTTATCCAAGTTAGCCACTTCAGCCGCAGCAAGACGGCCAACATCAACAGAAGTCAACAAGATCTCTGATCTCCACTTATTACCCTCCTCGGTCAAACGCAAGTCATCCATACCACAAGTGAAAGCAGTGTTTTGGATGTAGTTTGTGAAAAGTCTGCCGAGCACAGATAGAGATTTACCAGCAACCGATGGGCCATAAACCTCGTGCAACGAGTGAACGATACCGTATTGAGAAGCACCATATTGGGATTTATCCAAGATACCACAGAGCAACTCACCATTCTTGAATAAGACTTCGTTCTCATTGGAATCCTTACCCCAGTAGTCATTCTTAATCTTGTTCTTAGAGAGCAAGTTAATACCTGGCTTATCAGCTGGAGTGATGTTCAACAGGACAGTAGTTATGATTTGCTTACCAGTCCACAATGGCTGTGGTTTGTAGATAGCCGGTGGGACAGTCAGAAGTTTAGCCCTGGTAGAGTGACCATCCTCTGGACGAATGCACGAGTAGACATATTGTTGGTATTGCTCTCTTGTGAAGAAAGAGTCCTTGTTTGTAATCCAGACACCAGCAGAAATGTGATCTTGAATCAAACCTCTCAAAGGTGAACCAGAAGTTGGAGTCAAGTATTGAGAATCGGTGTTGGCCAAATTCATAGCTTCAGCTCTAGCATTCTCATTTTGTGGGAAGTGCATATTCATCTCATCACCGTCGAAATCGGCATTGTAGGCGTTGGTGTTGGCATAATGCAAACGTAGGGTCTTCTCACCTGGCAAGACTCTAACCTTGTGACCCATCATGGAAGCCTTATGCAAAGTCGGTTGACGGTTCATGATCACAATATCCTTGTTCCTGATGTGACGGTACACCTTCTTGTTCAAGACATGAGAGGTGTTACCAGATGGAGTCAAAAGCTGATTGGCAAGGGCTTTACGTTGATCCAAGGTCATGCCGATCAAAGACACGAGGGATCCATCCTCGTTTTGAATTTGGATAGCACCGGGCCATTTGTCAGGACCGTTAATGACAGCTTGGCGCAGCTCAGCAGCGTTATGAGGTGTGACAGGCTCTGGATATGTCAACTTCTTAGCAAAGACGGGTGGAACACCAATTTCGTTGGTCTCAATGTTCGGATCTGGAGAGATAACGGAACGAGCAGCATAATTCACACGCTTACCCATCATGTGCTTTCTGAACAAACCTTCCTTTTTCTCCAACGCTTGTTTGATACCTGGAGCAGCAGTACGAGCAGCGTTGGCATTTTGGTTCTTGGTAGAATCAATAAAGGCGTTGACATCATTCTGGATGGTGACGAAAGCATTCATAAGTCTATTGAAAGTGATCTTTCTATCTTCAGCGGTCATCTTATCCTTCTCCACGGTAGAGATCTGGTCATTCAAATCTCTTATGAGCAAGGAGGTGGTCAAGATCTTTGAGAGCAACTCATTTTGGGAGTTCTCATGTATCTCATCACCGAGTTTAGATGGCATACGGAATCTAGTTGGTGGAACGACAACAGCGTGCAAGAAGAAGATGTCCGCAGATGTTCGATCTGTGGCTTTTGGTCTAGAGTGGAATAAGTAGTGAATGATATTTTCCTCCCTCTTGAAGAGTGAGCGCATGATGTTTCTCACCTCTGTACTCAAGACATACTTGGAACCCTTGGTTGCTGTATTTCTCTGTTGTAGAGACTCAGTAGAGCTATCACCCTTGATCATGTTTTGACGAGCTTGGCCCTTGACTCTGTTATTGACCTCTTGCTTATCAGTCAATGGGTTTTCAAAAATCTTTGTGAATCCGTCTTTTCTGAAAGTTGGAGAGAACATGGAACAGTTGTCACACTTATGTCTGGACAATATTCTCTTGTAGAAGTCATGGATGAGGTGCTTACGTTCCTCATTGACAGAAGCGGTTTGGACACCGTGCTCACTGGTTCTTCCCTCGCTAAGAGCTTTGGCAATGGAGATTTCGACGAATTCTTCTCTTCTAGCGAGCAAGTCCTTCTCTACCTCCGGATTATAGCTGGTAAAGCCTTCCTCCTCTGCCTCTTCTTCTTCGATGGCACCGTCAATATGCATGTTGTCTATCTCAGCAGTCTCGAGAAGCAAACCATATTGTATAAGTCTCAGTTTACAAATAAAACGGTGGACTTCAAGGGCCTTAAGCTTGAACTTGTGACAGTAGAGACATGTAGATCTCAAAAAGATGTAGAGCTGGTTGAAAAAGAGCGGGTTGTACACAGGGATTGGCAAGTCGATGTGACCCTGGTGACCTGGACAGTGTTTGTCGTCCAGTCCACATGTGGCACACAGGTTTCTTAAGAAGGCACCAAGGGCTAAATCGTAGAGACCACCAGAGATGGGATGGCCCAAGTTGTCGAACACCGTTGGGTTGGTGATCTGCTTCGCAGAGAGCTTGCGGATCTCATCTGCGGAGAGGATACCAAAGTCCACGGAGACAATCTCTGATCCCACTGGCTTGGAGATATCCATCGTCTTCTTCGGCCTTTGTGTGGACTTGTTTTTCTATCGGTGTTATTCTCTGTTTGGTACTGCTTCTGCTGCTCGAAAAATTTCAATAAAAATTTTGTGCCCGGTTCGGGGCACTCAACGTGATGAGCTCTGGCGAAGGTGCGACACTTGTGGGCCAAACACTAGAGAAGTCTTGTAAACGATAGGTCTCTTGTATTGGTAAGCTCTCATGAGCAATATGAGTCCGATATTTGCCACGTTAGTGCATCCCATCCCTCATAGCAACCTAAAACAATCGAGATCACCTCCATCAACACCCCCCGTAATTTATCGAATTAGGTAATCTTCGGACCCCCGGAAGTCTTACACTAAACCAGAAAAGTTTGTTTACACTTCGAAAGGAGATCAGAAGAGAACAGCGACAAAGGGAGAACGAACGAAGACGCCCGCGCGCTGGGAGAGAAACTTACTGCCGTTTCGTTTGCATTTGAAAACTCTTAAGAGCTAATCCCTTGCGCGGTCTTGCTGTTTTTTTTGCTTTGCACTTCCTCGCCGTCTAAGGCCCAGCAGATCTCATGTTTGGTTCTACGAACAACAACAACAACAACGTATTTGGTGGCAATGCCAACCCCTCAGGAAGCAATATGTTTGGCAACCAAACTTCCACTGGTTCTTCAGGTTTCTCGCTGAGTAACAGCGCTCCTAAACCTGCCACTTCAGGATTTGGTGCCAGAACCACACAGACCAGCGGCACTGGGCTCTTTGGTAGCTCCAACACATCATCAGCATTATTTGGGAATAAACCAGGTGCTTCCCAGTCCTCTGGTGGCCTATTTGGTAACTACGGTACGCCGCAGCAAACCCAACAATCCAACAACCTCTTTGGTAACAGGCAAGCTTCTGGGGGGCTCTTCGGTAACTCCACTGTCAACACTGGTGCTTCTCCTGCCTCTTCTGGCTTGTTCGGTAATATATCGACTACTGCCCCAAAAACAGGTCCTTTTGGCTCAAGCACTCAACCCGGGGGTCTTTTTGGTAATAGCAGTGTCACCGCACAACAGGGCTCGACTCCTCTTTTCAGTAATAGCTCCAATACCAACACCACATTTAACCCTTTGATCAATGGTACTCCAATGAAACAGTATAATTTCAAAGATCTTCCAAAGTCTCTTACTGATTCCACGAAGGCTGACAAGACGATAAATCTAACGGATTCATCTCGTAAGAGAAGTCTCTCCAACACACAAGTAATTTCACAAGGTAAATCGTCATTGATGGAAAGATTGGGCTCAAGGTTTACACAGTCTCAGGCTACCTATAACTCTGAAGGTCTGTTTTCGCCAAAGAAGGACTTGATACAATCCGTATTGGGATCTGAGAAGCCACGGGATCAGTCACTCGCATTGAACAAGATCCCTCATAGACCATTTGGATCGAACACCTTCTCTTCAAGATCCGTTAGAGCTCCAAGGTCTGCCTCCACTGATTACCTGAAATTGAAAGTTGACCCATCTCGTACTGAAGCTAGAAGAATCAAGATCTTCGGCGAGTCCGGTGGCGCAAGGAAAATGAGAATCTTGGGTCGTGATGACGATCAGGATGTCTTCACTATCACTGCTAGCGATGAAGAACATTTTCCAGCTTCATCAAAGACACCACAGAGGGGGAATATTGATAAAAGTGAACAATCTGAAACCGCACCAGAAGTTGAAGAGACTGACTATTGGTGTTCTCCTTCCATCGAAGAACTTCAGGCCTTGCCACTGAGACAACTTGCTGAGGTCCCAGGATTTACTATTGGAAGAAAGGGTTGTGGTGTTATCAGGTTCGATCTGCCAGTTGATCTCACGACCTTCTGGTCAGGCTTGAAAGCTAACCTGTTTGACAACGTTGTGAAGATCAATAAGAATCACACAGTTGAAGTATACCCAAATGGTTCAGTTCCATTAGGCACTGGATTGAATGTGCCAGCTACTATTACTTTGGAGAAGGTTTTTCCAGTTACAAGAGGTAGAGTTGCCACTAATGCTACTTCGAAGGACTTGGAAAACAGATTGCTAGTCAAGAAGTTGAAAGAGCTGAAAGATATGGAGTTCATCACCTATGATCCTATCAATGGTTCTTGGACCTTCAAAGTTAAGCATTTTAGTATCTGGGGTCTCGTTGATGAAGAGGATGCAGTGATTGATCTTGAAAAGGAGCTTTCCAAATTAAAGAAGAAGTCATCTCCATCATCACTTCCACCAAACCCCAGCAATCCCAAAACCGAACCGACTTTGAACTCTGCTGCTGAAGTTATCAGAACCAATAACATGGCTGAAGATACCTTCATGTACAAGAAGCAAAAGCAAGATCGGACCTTTGAGTTTGACACTACTTCTTTCATCCCAGGAAGTTTCAACGCTCCAGATCTTCATCAATTTGTGAAAACAGGAGAGGATAATGAAGAGAAGGATATTGTCAATACTGATAACATTCTTTCCGATATAGATTTTGATGAACCAGTTGATGCTGCTGTTCCAAGTCAACTACCAGCTAGAGGTGATGAATCATTCTCCTTGGAAGATTATGGTATGGTTGAGAGGCAGTTTGAACCTGAAGCTGTTGATGAACAAGATTTTGAGGACTTGGATGCCAACCCGTCCTTGGGCGTTAGTGATGACTGGGATCGTCAATTGGAACTGTCTTCTTGCTATGACTCTGTTTTTGCTGATAAGAAGTTGAAGCAGACTACAGTTTATGATGCTCCCTTCTCTAGAGCTATGACACCTGGTGAGTTGGATAAGTTACTATATGGTGACTTTGCTGAAGTTGTGAAATCCAACAAGACTATCAAGAAAGAACTAAGGTTGGAGAACTACAATTTTGCCTCATTCACATGTGATAACAAGGTCCTTAGAAAAACTACAAAAACTGCATCGCATATGACTGCTAAGTCCATGGTTTCACTTTACGCGTCTGGGTCTAAAGAGTCTTCTAAGTCTGTGCATAAAAAACATTTGTCTTCCTCCAAAATTACATTGAGATCCAATGGCTTCCCAAAAGTGGCTCCAAATAAGGAACTTAGCTTCAGACTTATCGCCGATAACTTAGGGTACAGCTTTTCTGAGCTGGAGAAAACCATCTGGAATTTAGCCTCTGTATTATTCGATAACGCTGTCAACGAGGATTTGAAGGATGTTAACGATATTGAAGTCATAAACCGTGTTTTGGAAATTCAGCGTCGTGAAGGTCTTATCTCCTGGATCAAGAAGGAAATCCAACCGGAGATTGATACCAAGCTTGATGATGCCTCTGATGAGTTTGAGCAAATATTCCTTCTTTTGAGTTCGTTTGATATATCCAGTGCTGCCAAGCTGGCCATTAAGACCAGTAACCCATTTTTGTCAGTCTTGATCTCCTTACTTGGCTCTAATGATCCGGATGTGAAGTTTAGTGCCAGCCAGCAACTCGAAGTTTGGAAGAAAAATGCCGTTCTACAAACCATTCCACAAGGTCTTATCAAAATTTACTATTTATTGAAAGGTGATCTTTTGAGCAGTGATCCAATTGCACCAATCACAAAAGCTGTTTCATGGAAGACCAAATTGGGCCTGTTGCTTTCGTATGGTGACTTGAATGAATCATTAGCGACACTTTTGGGCTCATTTGTTGATTCTGAAGCCTCTTTGGTTCCTGATAGTGACTTGACTTATTTCAACCTTTTGAAACTCTTTGTCTACAAGCACAACTCATCCTACAATATAGAATCCATATTCGCGTCTTTAAAGGGTTCTGGTGAGTTGGATTTCAGAATTCAGTGGTACGTCTATGAAGTCCTTGTTAGATCCACAAAGCAAATGTCTTTTGGATCTGACAACCAATCGCTTGGTGATCAGTTGACTCTGTTATTCAGTGAACAATTGCAAGTCGATGAACTATGGGAAGAATCTCTCTTTGTGCTATCTCATTTGCAGGATGATGCTGCTTGTGAGTCCTCTATCACAAAGTTGTTGACCTCCAACCCTGCCCTTTTAGGTGATAGTGATTTTGTTAGCAGACTCGTTGCTGAACTTCAGATACCGTCTACGTTAATCTCTGAAACCAAGGCCCTCTATTTCAGATACTTGGGTGATCATTGGAATGAGGCCAAGTACATTTTGGAATCTGGCCATTTCGTTGAAGCACACAAAACCATTGTTACTTATGTTGCACCAGCTGCCGTCATCAACAATGGCTCTAAACTTGCTGAATTGGATTTCTTAATTGCACAATTTCCAGAACAAGTACAGATCCCGGAATGGAACATTGGATTGGGTGTTTACAAGAACTACTTGAAATTGGTTTCTTCGAAGTCTACCATTTCCCAAAGCGCACTTCGTTTCTTGATCGAATCATTACCAAACATGAAGAACTATAACTTCAAGATGAATGTCGCGATTAAGCTAATGGCGAGTCTAACTGCAAAGATGCTGACTCAACTTCAGGCTAAAGAAGGTTCAAACGTTATGGATCTTGATGTTCTCAAGACAGGGAAGCTCCCGCTTGGAGAGAGTGAGAGGTCTGTTGTCGTTGTGCTGGACAAGTTCTTGAAAAGAGAGGCATTGTCTTATTGATTTATAGATGTCATTGTTTTGTATCATACTTTAAATAAAATAAAGAGAAGAGATTCAGATCTTTCAATTGCATTTTTTCATCTTTTGTTTTGTAGGCTTTTTGATGTCAGTTTTCGTTGGCGCGAGCGGCTAAAAAAGTTCTGATTTGGGAGCTCTTATGACAGAAAAAACAAACGTTGGCCAACGTTTTAAGAGCTCCGGGGACATTTGATTCTGTTTCTGTTGTGTATCTCTGTCATCCAACTGGGCGCTTCGAATTAATAGAGCTTTGCTCGATTTGCCGCCCTGTGTTGCTCATCGATCAACTATCAAAAACAATACAAGATGGAAGATACGATCCCCATGAATGGAACTCCACCACTTCAACCGCTATCGCTGAGCGAGACCGAAAACCTTCTCAAGTCACCACTTTCATCACCACAAGGTACTCTCAGATCGCCATCTCTCTCGCCGATGTCTTTGGGGTCCAGTCCACAAAACTCTTCAGCTCCCTCTCCTATGCTTCTCCCAATCAATGAGCTCACACCTTTGAACTCTAGAGATGAGGAATCTGCAATCTACTCTGACTCTGATGCTGCTTCACAGAGTAGTGTGCTTGGTGGTCAAGTGAAAGGACTGGAGGAGAAGAGACGTCACAAGGGAAACTCTAGTAGGCGAAGAAGATCGGAATCAGAGAAGAGTGGGAGAAGTATACGGTCTTCGAGTGGACAGAGGGATAAAGTGTCACAGAGAACAAAGGTCTTTCGCAACTTGTTGATCTTGGAAGAGAGCCTTAGACAACAATCGAATGAACAGAAGGCTCTCCGAAGAAAATTCACTGCATTCTTAGCTGCGTTAGCTGGTATGGAAGGATTTACTATCTATTTGCTCTATTTCATTGAATCAGGCTTATCACAGTTTATGCAATATGTCTTGAAGTTTTCTGCTTTCTTCATTTTGGTCACGCTAGTTCTCTTCCATCTATCTGGTGAATATCGTCGTACTATTGTGATACCTAGACGTTTCTTCAATTCTACGAACAAGGGGTTAAGACAGTTGAACTTGAGACTTGTGAAAGTTGACACCTCATTCAGTGATAATTTCATTGACTTCACAAGATATCTGCTACGCACTCTGCATTACTGCTCTATATCAGTATTCGAGCTCACAGGTCCTTTGCAGAACTCTTGCCTAGGTGTTCGTGTGAAGCAGACCTTGAAGAACATCGAGCTAAGAGCCCAGCCACGTATTGCTGCCACTGATCTGAAGCTAATCCTCAATCCAAGATCATTCAACGCCGAGATTAGAGAATCCTGGGAACTATATAGAGATGAATTCTGGGCTCGTGAAGGTTCCAGAAGACGTCAATCTTCTGTGCTGAAGGACAAAGAGAAAGTGAAATCTGTGATGAATAGAGAGTCTTTGGTGGAACTCGATAAGAGACAGAGAAGAGAAAAGCGTCATACAAGACAGGGAATATGAATCTGCGGATATTCACCCTGCCCTCTCTTCCAATTCATGGATTGAACAACCAGTATAAAGTAGTCAATAGTCAATCATCATTAAGAATAAGTCCGTCACGCCCACTTCTGCCAATGCTCCTAACCATTTCCAGCTGGTGCTGTGCTGGCCGAGGAAACAAATAAACAACAATGCGGACCACAATTTTGACCACCCTTTGACCCGTAAGTGGAGGTGGAAAGAGAAGGACCATGAGCCACGCAGAAGCTGTGAAGTATGAGCGCCTCCTCGGGCGTATCACGAATTCCGTGCAATTGGAGAAGTTCGTGCGTGCCATTGAAACAACAGAAACACAGCTCCGTGAAGAACTGGATAACTTCATCGAGGCAAGAACTCATGTCCAAGAGAGCAAAAAACTCGAGCTTGCGAGAACAGAGCTATCAACCACATTAAACAACTCAAGCAGTTTGGTTGATCTTCTCTCAAATGCTGGTTCATTGGCTTCGACGATCACTGCGAGGGTGCGGCTGTTGGATAGTGAGAGATCAAGGGTTAATGAGACTGTTGAGTACGTTTCACAGGTCAAGGAGTTGAAATCTTCGATACTGGCTGCTAACTCTGCTCTTGAACAACAGAATTGGGAAGGTGCTGCTAAGGCTATTGGAAAGATCAGATCGCTGCCCACATCTGGTGATTTCATCAATGCTGTTGTTCCTTCCACTGATGTCCCAGATTTTCCAGATGTTGTGGTCGACAAGTGGATCGAACAGTTGACTGAATTGTTCTCCTCGGAGTTTACCAAGGCTGCTGATTCAAGAGATGTGGAGCAATTGACCAATTTCTTCTCGCTATTCCCTCTTATAGGAAAAGATAACACCGGTCTGGACTGTTACTCCAAGTTCATCTGTAACATCATTGCATCACAGAGCAGGCTCATCATCACAAACCAATCACAACAAGACATCATCGGTTTCTATCCTGCTGCTCTCATGAAGCTCCTTGAAATTGTCTCTACGATGCTCAACCAGCATTCGCATGTTATTGCCAAGTACTACGGCCTTTCCCATATGACCGGTATCATTGAAAGAGTCGAGAGAGAAACAGATTCACAGGCGGGACTCATAAGCGATACATTCTACGACCAAAGAAACTTTTCGAGAGTCATTGACGAGATCCAGGCTTATAAGTTCCCGTTCCTCATGAATTCACTGAACAGAAACACGCCATCTCCAAGAGGAAGCGGCGAATACAAGAGAATGAGTGAGGAAGGCATTTCAGTTGTTATGACTGGTGATCTCTCTACGGAACTTTCCTCGTTCTTACATTGTTGGTCTCTTTATTGTAAGTTCATCGCTGTGAAATGGAATGAATACCAAGGCATCAAACAGGAAGAGCTGAAATTACCTACACCTATTCTGGAGAGCAAGTTCTCCAAGAAGATTCAATCCAAATTCTTGCCAACATTTGAAGTCCTGAGCACATTCTACATCAGAGGTTCTTTGGAGCAAGCTTTCCAGATCGAAGAGTTCCCTGATTTGGATATATATATCAAGAATTTGAAAGTGGCATCTCCAGAAACGCCGCCAGTGTCTTCATCTATGGAAGACATCATCATGGTGATATCAACCTCCTTGAAGCAAGCCATCGAAACTGGCCAACCAATCACAGTAAAGAACATCATCAACAATACTAGAAAGATCTTGGACAAGGATTATATTTCCACACTTTCAAAGAGACTGAAAGACTTACAACCAAGATCTGGGTCTGTTCTTACAATTTCAACTATACAACAGCAGGCCCAGCAACCAGTGAAGCAGCAGAATACCATGGGTAGTATCTTCATGAGAGGCGCAAATGCGCTCAACCAGATCGCGAATGCTGATGATAGAAGGTTACATACTTTTATTATTCACATGAATACGGTTAGTCTGGGTTCTGTATATTTTGAGAAGATCATCCAACAAAACATTGCATTATTGACTAAAAACTATCCATTTGGTACAGATGCTTCCAAATTAGAGATCATTGTGAACGGATTGAACGAGCACTTCCAAAACAGATCTACAGATATTCTCAATGAACAAGTGCAGATCTTATTTAACCAGGCATTGAAGAACAAATTGAAGATCCTCTTGACAGACTGTTTCAAAGATGTTGATTACTTGATCAGCTCCTACGATGAAGAGGAGAATGTTGTCACGAGAAGATTCATCCAAAATTGGAATGCGTTGATTTCACCATATATTAAAACCTTGGACCGTCATGTTTTTGACAGGCTGATCTCCACTTTGGTTTCCACGCTTTCAAATCTTCTTGAGAGAAAAGTATGGAGTTTGGAGAAGAGTATCAACGAGCTAGGTTCCATCAAGCTTGAGAGAGACTTTAGCGGCCTTATTGGTGAGGTGACGCATAATAGATACAGTTTGAGGGATAAGTTCTTGAGAGTCACACAGATCATTATGATTCTCGGTTTTGACGATGAAGAAGATGAGGTGGACATGAATTGGGTCCTAACTCCTTCTGAAAGACAAAGAGCTAGGGCTCTTAGAGTGGATAGAAAATGAAGCATAATAGAAGCCAATTTTGACAGCTTTATTCGTATATGTCTTTGTAGTTTTGTCTAGGCTTGTGCTAGTGCACATCCCAACATTTCCAATATGCCACCGCCGAGATGAACACCAAAGACGCAGAAATCTCGACTGGCCAACAGAAAGGAATACAGACATCAGACAGATGAAGGAGTACATGGAGTACATCTTAAGGTCCTTCTATAGAGCCTCAGACTGGAATGAGGATAACTCTTATGAGAACATTGTGGCAACAAGTGAAGGTTAGTGGCGTACCTCTCCTGTTGATGCATCAGTACTAACAACAGGACAGCGCTCATCGACTTCTCTATCCCAAGCGATGTGAAACTCAATGTCGCTTCCAGGTCTTCTGAGCACACTTCTACGCAACTTACACTAAGTAACAGCAACTCCATCAATGGCTCTTTGGCATATCTCTGCACTTCTGCTCCACTGAAAGACGTGTTGGGTACAAAAGAACTGTCTTTACAAGATGCTATCAACGGTTACCGTGTTATACGACCAGCCTATCCTCAGGGAAAGCAATTGAATACTCAAAGATTTAAGCCGTACTCTCTGTACTACGGGAGAATGTACTTCCCTGGATCAGCGTTGGAAGCCATGGTCATCAAGAGGATATCGCAAACATCACAGCTGTTGGTGAAGTGCGTCAGTAACGAGAAACTGAAGAACAATGGTACAATGACCTTCTATTGGCAAAGGGATACGGGGCGTTTGTCCCAGGAATACATCTTCTCTACCAACGAAGCCCTATTCGGTTTCAGATGTCTCTATAACTTCAGCCAAGGTGCTGAAAGATTGAATACCGCACTTTATAACAACTCTTCACTCTCTCTGGGGACAGAACTCTGGTATGGTGCTGCTAATATGAGTCCTGGCGTATCTACTGCTTTGCGATACTCCACGCAATCCACTTACACCGGCAAACCATTGACAATGACTTTGGCCTGCAATCCTCTTCTGGGTCATATCTCTTCGACTTATAGCGTGAAGACAAGCATAAACTCCACTTTTTCATCACGGTATGATTTTAACATCTATTCATATGACTCCGACTTGTCATTCGGATGTGAATTTTGGAAATCAAGTGGTAGGATGAGTATGTTGCCACTTAAGAGAATCGATTCAAGTCTGAAACCGCATTCGAAGCACAGTGTCAATGATCAGACCGTCATCGAGGCATTCGAGAGTCTCGTAAAAGACACTGACTACTCGAGTGTGGTAAAGATCAGTACCTCTTTGAATAATCGTGATTTTAAATTCATGTGGGAGGGTAAGTTTAGTGATTTCTTACTTGCAGCAGGTGCTGAGCTACAACTTGAGTCCAACGTACCACAAGTGAAAAAATGTGGTATTCAAATACAGTACTCTTCATGATTCATCATCAATTCTTTTCTGTCTTTTGACGTTTCGGGTTGACCACTAGAGGATTCTCATTAACCTGCTTAGATTCAGTTAGTATACGTGTAAGGATCAAAAACTCGTAAAAGACTTACGTTTCTCTTTTTGTACTTCTTGACTGGATTCTCCATAAGCTCCAATTGTTCTCTTAAAGTCTCTGCCAAGTCCTCGTCATCGTAAGCATCAACTTGATACCATAAAAGGTACTTTGGGGCTCTCAGACCATTCTTGATGATATCTTCCATAGTCTTGAACACTTTCTCCTTCTCATGAAAACTGTTCAAGAAGATCGGGTCGTACTTCTCATCAATATCATAGAGCTTGAACGATAAGGCACTAAAGTAAGGCGTTGGTCTCACATCACTAACTTCCTTCAATTTCTCTTGCTTCACGTTTGGTTGTTCTATTTCTAGTTCGTGTTCTCTCTTATCACCTCCTCTCGTTCTTCTCTGCGGTTTTGGTGGTGATTCTTTCTTCATTTCCTGTGCTTTCTTCTCTCCTTCTTCCTTCTGTAGGGCCTTCTCTTTCTTTGCCTGTTGTCTAGCTTCCCATTTCTTGATCTTTTCACTGTTGTAAACAACTAAGAAGGAGATAATGTACTCATTTGGTCCACTCTTCTCCACAATACAGTCCTTGGGCAAATTATAACGGACATTTGGATTTTCACTGAACTCAAATACGAGATCAGCACCATTAACATACTTCTCTTGGAACGCTGTCAATAATCTCTCTCTGGGAGGTTTCAGTTTTTTTGGTACTTTCTCTGGTTTCGGCGCCTTTGGTGATTGATAGTTTGGGAATGCTTGTCTGAAATATGGAGTTGGACCCATAGCTTTAGCCTTCTGGATAAATCCTTGGAATTCTTTGATCTGGGCCTGTGTTGCATTACCACTAGCCACAATCTTCATTAGAGTGTTCAGAGATGGATCAGCTCGCGCTATAGCATTCAAATTGGCAATCATCATCTGTGACTCAGGAGTCTGCATGATATCATTTGCAGGTGGTGGAGGTGGTTTTGCAGGTGGTTGTGATTGTTGTGGAGATAGGTTATTGCTTGATGACTGTAAAGGTGGTAATGGTCTTCTTGGAGTTTCCTCCGCTGGCATATCAGGCTTCTTCCCATCACCATCATTCGTAGACGTTGATGTAACAGCATTTTTCTGTTCTGAAGGGATTGTGATCTCGTCATTGGCTGTTAGAGGAGGAGAGCCGTGAGGACTCTCCTCCCCCTTCTCTGATTCGCTATCATCTTTTTCACTGTTCTCACCATCATCCTTATCATCATTGGCTTCTCCCATTTTATCTTGGTCTTTGGGTATCCCAACCTCATCTGGTATAGATGGTTCCGCTGGTATCGATATTAAAGTAGAAGGGGCTTGTTCTTGAATTTGTGCTGTAATGGCAGTCGGAGCAGCGGCCTGAGTAGTTGTGGTAGCTGATGTTGAAACAGGGTCGGAAACAACCTGTGATGTCATTGTTACTGGCTGTGCTGGCAACTGTATGCCTTGTTTCTTCATCTCTCTGATCTTCTGTTGCTCTTCCCTCAACTTTTTATTGGCCATTCTCTTCTCTTTCTTCTGCTCCTTCTCTTCCTCTCTCTGCCTTTCAATCTCATCATCCTTAAGAATAAAAAACCTCACATCATAAGTGTGTGGGCCAATTTCCATCTTACTGTCACATAACTTGTTCATTCTGTCCCTGGCGTTGAGGTCCTTCTCAAACTTTGTCTTTCCTTTCGCCCAATACAGATCAAACACATTACCGTTGACATAGCCCTTACGGGATCTCATTAACGATGAGTACAAAACAGCACTGTCAGATACCGATAGGGCATGGTTAAGGATATTGTACTCTGGTGGATCCTCTGACACTGGTAGCCCATACACTTCTCGAAACGGTCTTGGTGGAGCCTCCGGCGGCAACTCGTTCTCATTGTCCGATTCAACCTCTTCTTTCCGCTTTCTACGGTTGCCACCTCTATTACCTGCTTTCGGTGGCATTGCTCCCATTATCTCTTGCTAAAAGTCAAGCGTCATATGCCTGCTTCAACCAACCTGACCGCTGCTTTGTTTCTGTTGATGTTCCGCACTGACTACTTGAATTCCGGTTATCCCTCCCCCGGAAATCATCTTCTGGTGGCAGCGCGTCTGGGTTCTCGCGTCTTTGATGTTGAGTGAACGCTGAACTGAAGCATAAATACGAAGAAATCCTCTCGGGCAGCTCACGGGAATCACCACGGTAATGACCACTGTGTCTCAGCCAGTCTCTTTGAACGACTTTGCTACCCATGAGCCACGGGATATAAAACGGCGTAGAACCCTCGTCGATCACAGTATGTTGAAGTTCTCTCTCCGAAATTATTGGTATTAACTGAATCTGTTTAGCCGATAAGAACAAGTTTGCTCCTGGTGCCATCCTCAAAGTAAAAGTCCGTAATTTTGTTGTCTATTCCAACACTGAGTTCCAGCTCTCCCCATCTTTGAACATGATCATTGCTCCAAACGGTACTGGTAAGAGTACTTTTGTCTGCGCAGTGTGTCTTGGTCTTGCTGGCGCTCCAACTCTTTTGGGTCGTCAAAAGACTGTAGCGGGTTTCATTAAGAATGGTGAAGAATCCGCTGTTATCCAAATCACCCTGAAAGATCATGGCGATGAGAAGGATATTGTGATCACAAGAGAGATCTACCAGAACAACAAATCTGACTGGCAACTCAATAAACGCACCACTTCTGAGGCTAAGGTCAAGAGTGTGCTTAAGGGTCTGAATGTTCAATTGGATAACTTGTGTCAGTTTTTACCACAAGAGAAAGTGGCATCTTTTGCTGCCTTGGATCAGAAGGAACTGCTATTTGAAACACAAAGAGCTGTGGATCTCAAATTGATGAATCAACATAACGAGTTGATTGAGTTCGATAATCAGAAACGTGATCTGACTAGTAGACTTGCTGAAGCTCAAAAGGAACTTGCTGGTCTTGAACTGGACAAGGAACGTTATGAGGAAGAAGCAAAGAAATATGCTGCTCATAAGAAGAAGAACGCTGAAATCGATGATCACGAAAAGTTGATTCCATTTGCTAGACTTGAGGATCTCAAGAAGGAGCAGGAAGCATTGAAGAAAGACCGTAATGATACTAAGATGAGATTGGATCAATACAAGGTTGATATGGCTCCTTTCGAAGAAGCCAAAGAGGATATTGAAAAGCTTGTCACTGATGCCACAAATTCTGTGCATGATAAGGCTAGGATGTTAACAGAACTCAAGATAAATTTGGAAACAAAAGATACAGAGATTGAGAAAACTGAAGACAGAATTGGTAAGCTAAAGGATGCTAATGACCAGCTAGAAGCTAGATCGAATGAGAAGAAGATAGAACTCGAAAACATCTGCAACACATTGAGCGAAGTTAAGGAGGCTCTTTTACTTATTGATCCTATCGATGAAGAGGCCATCGCTGAAAACGGTGCCAAGGCCTCCCGTCTCTATGAAGAGAAGCAAGATCTTGAGTCTCAAAAAGGAGAACTGGAAGAAAGAAAGTATCAGTGTGAAAGAAACATTCAGAGGGCGCAGGTTGATGCTGAGAGAGCCAAGAGAGACCTGACGTCTGATGACAAAATAAGAATATTCAACGAACCATTCATGAGAAGCTCAAAACCAGCACAAGAAACGAAAAAGGCTGTTGGGCTCCTCCGTTCTGAGTTGAGAGATATTAGAAATGAATTTTTTGAACCACCATGTCTTACTGTCACGGCAACAACTCCTAGGTACAGAGACTATTTAGAGGCTTTGGTGCCAACGCAGACTACATTATCCATTACTGCAATTTCCAAAGAAGCTTATGACAGACACTCTCGTAAATTCATCGAGCAGAGAAACGTCACCCCTTCTTTCAGATACTTATCCAATGCGACATTGCGTGAAGGTTTTCCGCGAGACAAGCTTAAAGAACTTGGGTTTGATGGGTACCTGAAAGACTTCGTCCAAGGTCCAAAGCCGGTTGTCCAGATGCTATGTGAAGTTGGATTTATCCATGATGTTCCAGTGGCAATGAAACCATTATCTACTGAACAGCTTGACTTCTTACGTAATCCTCCTAACGGGCGTTTGATCTTCAAGAAGTTCTTCTCCGGTGATATGATGTACACTGTGAGCCAATCTATATATGGATCAAAACAAGTCTTATCAAGAGCTAATCGCGTTTCAAGGGCTCAATACTACAGTGATGGTGGTGTTAGCGAGGCAATGAAGGCTCATATTCATCAACAGATCAAGACCGCTGAGCATGTTGTCAAGGAAAATGAGGCTAACATTGAGAGCTTGAATGATCAAATACTCACAGTTGATAAACAATTGAACGAGGTCAAAAAGGAGTTTTCCAAGTATCGACATGCAGAAAGTTCGCTGAGAGAGAAGAAGAAGAAAAAGGAGAGTGCCGAGGCTAGAATTAAGCTCTTTGAGGAGAAGAAGACTAATCTTGAAAATGAAGCAAAGAGGGACTACACTCCTGAAATATATAAGAACCATGAAAGAATCAAGAAACTCTCTGTTTCAAAGATGACAAGTCTGTGCTCGGTTGCCAAGTTGCAGGCTGATATCAACAGTGTATCCCGTGATGTCACTTTGCTGGAAATAGAAAGATTTGAAGCCGAGAACAAGAAGAGATCATTAAATAGCTTGTTTAAATTCATCATCAATGAAAAGGATCGTCTCGAAAAGAAGCTCAATGAAGCAAAGAGAAAAATCCAAGAATTCAAAAACAATCCAGAGAGGGTTCAACTCAGGGAGCAAGCTGCTGCTTATGATGAAGAGACCAAGGTGAGACTTACAGAATTGATCAACCAGTACCGAGCTGAAGATTTGTTTTCTGAGAGTGGTATCTTGTCTATCTTAGATGGTCTTAGAGCTGAATTGAGTTTACTTGGTTCAAGTTCCAAGTCTTCTGTCAACAGACTCGAGGATATCATGTCTAGACTTGCTACTCTCAACCATTCTATTCCAGAATTTGAAGGCCAAATTCAAATGATCTCGAAGCAGATGAGAGAAATTCAAAGTGACTGGGAGCCAAAGCTCGAAGCCATGGTGAATAAAATCTCTACCAAATTTTCCTTGATCTTTCCAACTGTGGGGAGTGCTGGAGAAGTGCGTATCGCTAAGTCTGAGAGATTTGCGGATTGGAGAATGGAGATCATGGTTAAATTCCGTGAGGAAGCTGACTTGAAGGCTCTGGATCCACATACTCAATCTGGTGGAGAAAGAGCTGTCTCCACCGTTTATTACATGATCAGCATGCAAGAGTTGACTAGTTCTCCATTTAGAGTTGTTGATGAGATCAATCAAGGTATGGATGCTAGAAACGAACGAATTGTGCATAAACATATGGTTGAAGTTGCCTGTCAACAAAACACTTCTCAATACTTTCTGATCACTCCTAAATTGTTGACGAACTTGCACTACGATCCAAATATGAGGGTACATTGTATCATGGCTGGTCCCTGGACTCCAGATCCATCCAAGAAGCCAGAGTTTCTTGGTTTGGGTGCTACCGCTTTATATGACTGATAATGAAATTTCTTTAGTATTGCAAGTGTAATTCATTCGTTTTATGTCACAAAAGGTGTTTTTCGGCTTAGCATCATATTTTAATTACCTTATAGGAAATGGGATTCCTAGTTTTCATATGGTAAAGTTGAAAAGAGGTTTTGATGAGAGGTAAAATAATTTCCAAAAAGAACAGATATATAAGAGGATAGCAAAATTGCAATGATCTCAGATCTTGTATATGTTTGAAAGGCTCGATGTGAATCCGCATCAGCATAATGGATCTATGAAATTCCCTTATTTGTCCAATAGAGTTCCCATTCTGATTATGCCTGTGGTGTCTGGAAGAATACTGACCCAAAATCTCAGCATCGTGGTCGCCCTGTGAACAACTCGAAGACAGCTCAAGGACAACTGAAGTGAATAGAAGAAGAGTCGATGTTTGCTAAACTCATCAAACCTGTCGTGTTACGATCATTGGTTGTGTCGTCAAGGCCTATTCATTCAACAAGCTGTGTGGGCTTCAATCTGATTATGGGGCCTATAGATACCCTCATTGAAGAAGTTTCTGAAGGAGATCTCTCCACAAAGAAAACAAGGAAGAGGAGAGAACCAAGGATCTTGTTACCTGAGGGTGCAGATTCATTCAAGAAGAGTGACAGAGATGCGTTGTTCGAAGACAAGGGTTCTGGGAATGGCAACGAAAACAACAGCAATGGGAATTATCACGACAACAACAACAGCAACAAGAACAATAACAATGAGGAAGATTTTGCGTACGACGAGGAGCAGACTACATGGGAGAAGCTGAATGGGTTTCTTCTAAAGTGCCTTGAAACGTCAGGAATAACATTTGCCTCATTGTTTGTTCTTGGTGCTGCCGGAGTAGGGTACCACAACTTTTATCAAGCCCATGTCATTGACAAGATGAGTCAGGCTTTCGACAAAGGTGACGAAGCATTTGAGTTGATTATGCACAAGCGTACTAATACACGGGAAGGTGACTGGATTGAGAGGCCACAGCAGAAAGTCCTGGATGCAATCATGGCTGGTGACTTAGTCGGTCGATACTTCTTAGTCACTGGAGAAAAAGGATGTGGCAAGAGCTCTATGATTCTGAATTCAATGAAGGAAGTCGACAGCTTCAACTGCGCTCTGCTCGATGCTCATTCTGACCCCGAGATCTTTAGAATTCGTCTAGGTAAAGCTTTGAATTTCGAGTATCATGAGGATTATATTGGTTCTCTTTTCAGCATCAGAGGTCCAAGAGACACCACTGCATTATTGGATATTGAGAGAGCGTTCAACAAGATTGAGCAGGTTGCGGTCCGCAGAATAAAGAGATATGGTACGCCACTGGTGCTGATCATCAACAATGCACATTTGATCAAAGATGATGAAGAAGGAGTGAAACTGGTGGAACTTTTACAACAAAAGGCAGAGGCCCTAAGCGGTGCTGGACTAGTCACAATGATCTTCAACTCGGATGACTACTGGCTCTATGAGAGGTTAAAGAAGCTGGGTACAAGGCTTGAAGTAATCAATGTCCGTGACTTCACAAGATCACAATCTATCAAAGCTCTGCAGATATCACGTCGACGATTCTTCGACGAGAATGTGGAACATGCTGTTGCTAATAAGATCTATGATCTGATTGGTGGGCGCCCACAACATCTTGCTGAAGTGGCAAAGCAGCCAGACATGATACAAGCTTCACATAGGCTAATCGATCGAGAAAAGACTTGGTTCCTGAATCAATGCGGTCTTTTGGGTATGGCCATGGACGACGATGTTAATGAGAGTGGTAAGTTCTCATCTAGTGCAATGCTATTGATGAGGTCGTTTGTCGATATGTATGATGGTGGTCCACAAAAGGGAGACGAACATCAGTTGCCAGAGTTACCACTATGGAGAGCTAGACAAATCATGACCAGAAATGATTACATCCAGCATTATGACAATCTAAATATATTCACCATTGACTCCTCTAACTCTTTTGTTAGAGCGGATTCTGTACCGATGATGAGAGGGTTCTTGGAAATTGCCGGTCAGCCAGGATTTGATGAGTTACTGGATGACACCTTGACGCGTGTTGGTGATATAGAGTCACTCGGAAGAACGAGAGAGATAGTTGCTAAGGACCTCGTCCTCGGAGGTCACTATGTCGTTGGACAGCTTGGCAAAGATTCTATTGTGAAGCTACAGACCAAGAAGACGGATGATGAGGAAGACGAAGATCCAATAAAGATTCAACCAACAACAAAATCTGGCGCTCACAAGCTCTGGGACAATAGACTACAAAGTGAAAGTTCAAAGTGAGAGACTAGAGTGTACGAAAAGTGAAAATTAGAGGGTGATAGTTCATCAAATTTACAGCTTCTTTGTGAACATTTTCTGCTTTTGAGATACCCATCACACTCTGGCTTCCTTTTTTTTTGACTGGCTTCCTGCCGGGGCTGCATAACGGAAAGCTTCGAAAATTTTCGTTTGAGCTCATCGCAGCTTTTAAGGACACAATTCTTTGTGCAGGAGAAGCGAACGGACCATAAAGAGATAATAAACTATGGAGGAAAAAGTGAGTAATGAATTTTATGTCACTGATTATTCCCGTGAATGCTTGCTAACAATCTAAAAAGACCAACTATACGCTCTGTGTGCCTACGAGCATTATCAACAAGGCCAATGCAAAGAATCTACAACAGGCTACATCAATCTTGTACCAATTGGCGAAAGCTGCTACTATCCATAATGTAGGTGAGATTGTAATTATGGACTGTCCACAAGAGGCTGAATCTACGGAGGTGGACTCCAAGAAGATCAAGTTTGATGAGCCCAAGGAGACAATCAGTGATGAAGCCATGCTGATAGCCACAGTGTTACAGTATTTCGTCACGCCTCCATACTTAGTGAAAACGATCTTTAAGCAGAAGTTCTTTTCCAACTTCCAATACGCCCAGAACTTTCCAAAGTTGACCAGATTACCTTTCATGGCCCCAGCTGCAGATTCAAAGTATAGAGAAGGTTTGACGGTCCAGATGGGCAAAGTCTCCAAGCCACAGAATAAGAAGAAGTCTAAGCCATTGACCAATACCAAGTATGTCAACATCGGATATCAGGAGTACCTGGAGTTGGCTAATCAGCAGGTGCCGCTCAACGTTAGAGTCACAGTTGACACATCCACAAAGAAGATTGTATCACCGAATGAGGCTTATAGCGATCAAACAGGTGTGAATTCAACATATGGATACCATGTCCGTATTGCATCCAAGTTCTCTAAAGTCTTCACCGAATCCAGTTATCCGCAAGGCTATACAAAGACTCTTTATGTGTCCAGTGGAGATTATCATCATCATGTACATCCAAAGCTCCCCAAAGCTGAAGTTGCACAGGGCGACTGTCTACTGCTGATTGTGAGTAAGTGGAAAGAGCTGGAGAAAATGTTCAGGATGGATAAATTTGAAGGTGTTGATGACGTCAAAGAGTTTTTTGATGGGGAAGTCAGTGTGCCATGGGGTGTAAGAGTAGAAGACGGTGCCATGATTGCACTTACAAAGCTGACCTGAATATAGATCCTGGAGCTTTCTGTGCGTCTTTGTAGTTCTCACTCTATAGTTTTTGTCTTTTTAGTTGCACTCTGTTGTTATTGTCATTGTTGTTGCGATGGCCTCTGTTGCCCTTTCTCAGTTAATATTGATCTGAACAGCCGCAAAAGAAAATAACAAAAAGTTAGAAAACACATCAGGTACAAGCGTCTCAACAAAAGGATATACATACCTGTCATTCAGAAGGGTGAAATAAGTGGTTAGAAAACTTTGTACTACTCCACAAAACAACCTCTACATAGCCTTCAAGCGGGCATATATGCCATCATGAACGACACACAGATTGGTATCTCTGTCCTCGCAACAACATGGACCACTACAATTGTTGCGTTCCTACTGCTCTTAGATATCATACAGCTCCCCACTCAATCAGGGATAAACAATTATTACTCATATGCTATCCTCCTCACACCTGTGATGATGTGGATTTGGTGCGTTGTGAGTTGGATTGGGTTGAAGTTGTTTAAGCATGCCAAAGGTGTCAAATGAGCTCGTATAGACAGGTATGAAATAATGAATTTAATCTGACAATGCTAATGATGAAAGATAGGGTTTGACTGTACATACCATGATTAGAGATGTGACGAATCGGAGACAGAGAGCGATCCGCGAGCTACGAATCACTGTGCTTTAGTGATTCGTGGTTAAGTGACCGATCCGGGAAATCGCTCATAACCACTACTGATTCGGAA
>PPNS03000052.1:0-76053 GCA_003708225.3 Williopsis suaveolens | reverse complement strand
TACTTTTGGATATTGTTGGATTCCTCGGCTATGTCAGCTTCTGGAATTTGGGATCTGGTGTATGGAACCATAGTGAATGAATCGGAGAGCTAATGGATGAATGAACTAATATCTGCTCGGCCCCCATGTAAGGTTCGATTAGTAAATCCTTTAGCCTTTTCTGATTGATTGTATATTATAGCATAGTTACTGTCAAGCAGGGTCTTTAGGGTTGCTTATATACCTTAGGGAATGGGTGTTTATGAACACCTGACTCGTGGTATGGGCTGACGTATCTGTATGGTGTTGGCACCAGCTCGTGATACGGGCTGACGTAACCGTCTGGCCCTGACAACCCTGCTTGACAGTAACTATGCTATAATATACAATCAATCAGAAAAGGCTAAAGGATTTACTAATCGAACCTTACAAACCGCATGAAGGTGAATACCCAAGTGATCACTTGTGTATGATTGCAGAAGTAGAGCTACTGTTATAGATAGAGAATGTTTGTATATATTTCCTAGAAGACAAAGACTTGGTCATCCCCCTGTGATGGCATCTTGGCGTCTTTGAAGCCAAGAGAAGTAGTGTGCTCAATCATGGCCTTCTTCATACCCATTGGACCACAGATCAATATACGGGAATCGTCAGATGGTGCTGGTAAGTATCTCTGAATCATATCCTTCGTAACGTAGCCAACATCACCGGACCAATTCTCCGGTGGAGTAGTCAATGTATAGTGGACATTGAAATATGGATACTTCTCAGCCAACTCATCCAGCTCGTCTTTCAGAAGGATATCATTTTCGGTCTCGTTAGCAAAGATCAAAGACACCTTTGTGACATCTTCTGGAGTTGTAGTTATCTCACTGAGAACTTGCAGCATAGGAGTGATACCAGAACCACCAGCAATCATTCCAATCTCCTTAACGTGGTTAGTGGTATAGTTGAATCTACCGACCGGACCTTTAAACTTCACAGTTTGACCTGGTCTCAACCCAGCAAAAAATTTGGAGACATTACCATCAGAATATGACTTAACAATAATTTCAAAGTAACCCTGGTCGGTCTTGGAAGAGATAGGGGTATAATAGCGGACCTCATCGTTTACTTTACAAGCCAAATGGAAACCAACTGGAATGTCGAGAGTCTCAGTGTTTCTCGACAAATTAAAACGGTAGATGGCAGAGTTCTTGCTGATGATTGTGGAATCAGCCAGCTCCAAAGCAGTCCACTTATCCACGAAGATGGACTGTCTGTTCACATAGGCGCTGTAGAATCTGAAAGCGAGGAATGGAAGGAGGATAGCGAGGACAATAGGAACGTATTGATACCCAAACATTAGTGTGCCACCAAGAACGAGAGCGATAGGGATATAGATACCGTGTAACGGCTCCTTCAAGAGATCAGCTGGATTCTTCTGTTCCTGGGACATCTTAACGCAGTAACCACTCGAGCCAACTGTTCAAGAGAGAAGGCTCGAAAGGGTTGATTAATTTGATGAAGCAAGAGTGAAAAGTCGGAACACACATCCAGTATATGACTAAGCAGATTCTTCTGACTAAGCACAATACCGACGAATATAACACTAAATTACATTGAACTAATCTCCAAGGAGGGCCTAAGGGCACTCTAAAGCGACGGCTCCTGCACTCTATATAAAATTTCTCTAGAAAACATGCACCCTCTCAGCGGCTTAAATGAGACCATTTTTCACAAACCACTGTTTCGAGCTCATAAACACATCGTCTGGGTCCTGCTCAGCTCTGACTCTCTTGAACTCCTCAAGGTCCTTGCCGAACCATTCTCTATTCTTTGCAGCAAAGCCTCTCATCTCACCGTCATAGTACTTGCCGTCAGTTTTAGTTTCACCATCAGCCCATTCCGCAGACCCAATGAAGTTCTTTGCCCAATGAGGTTTACCACCAGCAGCACCCATTGTCTCTTCAAAAATCTTGTACCATTTGCCGATAGGTGAGTTAGTTCTAAAAGGTCTATACATTGTCGCATTAATGTATAGAGTCAATTGTGAGTTAGTCACATCTGATAATGGGACATAGTTCAGAGTAGGAGTGTTATCCAAATAAGGACGCAAGTTGTTACCTCTGATTGGGCCAGCTGAAAGAGTGGTACGGTCTTCGAAATCAGGGATACTAGAAGGATCATTTGTACCAGTGGTATTGGAACAACGGATCTCAATAGGGACATGGACGTAGAAGTCATGGTTAGCTGAAGCGACATTAATCGAATGCTCTAGAGATCTAAGAATTTCCGGACCATTGTTCAAAGGAGCAGCCCATTCGTTGACGAACTGAGAGAACAGACAATCCATGTTCAACGCCTCCACAGAGCCGCCGACGTTGATAGCACCATCACCGACGGTTTCGACTTTACCGAATTGACGATTAAACACAAATTTCTCAATATATGGAGTGAAAGGAGGATAGATGTTAACAGCAACCCATAGGAGAGCCTCATAAAACAATCTGCCGAATTTAGTTCCCCACCAACTCAGTCTTGGTTCAGTCACTGGATCTTCAGTTTTATGACCTCTCCACAGGACACATTTCTTAGCATACGGATACCACCATACTCTAATGAACTCGGAACTTACCCAAAGAGTCTCCCATTTCTCCAAGAGAGTATCGAAGTTGATCACTTCTTCAGAAGATTTAACGTTAAAACTAGGGATAACACGAATTGTAGCTTTGACGATGATACCAACTTTACCTAGAGATAGCATGGCTGCCCTAAAGAGGTCTTGGTTAGTCCCAGAGTTACAGAAGACAACTTCACCTTTACCGTTCACAATAGTCAAATCAACAAACTGTTGAGAGATTAAACCGTGGTAAGGGGAAGCACCATGTGTACCTGTAGAGATGACACCGGCAACGGATTGTTCAGATATGGAGCCCAAGTTCTGCATAGCGAGACCTTGTTTTGCCAAAGCCTCATGCAACTGGAACAGTCTGATACCGGCCTGTACTGTGACATCTGCATAGAGCCCTGAGCTGTGTCTCTTGATATCCAAGACCTCATTATAGTTGTCCAGGTTCACCAACCAATCATTGGTCATGACGAGATCTGAAGGAGAATGTCCAGATCCCACAGTCAATAGCGTCTTACCATCTTGTTTGGCCAATTTCACGAGTTCCACGATCTCATCTAAGGTAGAGGGCTGGAAGAACAACGAAGGTTTGCACGAATGGATGCCTGCCCAGTTTGAGAAGAGAAAGTTCTTCTTACCGATCCCAAGCACAGACATTATCAAAACTTATCAGCCACAGCAGCGCCAAAGGTTTAGACGGAACCAGAACAACAACAGACAGTGATTAAACCAGCGAGAGAGCGAATATGCCTCAAAAAAACAACGAAAGTAACGTGTTCCTCTGTGGTGAAAAGAGAAAGTCCACAGGAAATTGGCTGATTTCTTCCGTCTGTCAATGAGCGGCGTCTCGCCTGGTTCACGAAAATTTGGAGGTCTCCGATAGAAACCTAAAACGACTTCGCGGTGTGGCACGTGACTGACGCGAGTTCAGATGGTATAAAATCCTCTTTACGCGTTAGTATGCTGATCTGGGCGGTATAATAGACTGGCCAAGGGCAATGGAGTTCTCCAACAAGAGATCCTTTTCGCAATGGAGGAAGGACGTGGTCCAGAGCAAGAGACAGAAGAAGCTAGATGAGAAGCAGCGGAAGAAGGACCAGTTCTTGAGCGATGAGATATTATATAAGAAGATCGGTTCAAGTGAAGTCTATAATGACACTTCTACAGAGGTAACCTATGACTGGGGATCAATTATTTCTCCTGCTGTACTGTCATCATATCATGAAACTCGCAAATTAAAATCCCTTAAGACTCTAACTGCCATGAAGATCGCAGAGAATGAACACCTTTTGAATGTGAACATTTTGAAATCGAGCTCATGGCAAGTATGGAAGCTAGTATGGCTCTTCATTGCATCATGGAGACGCGATAGCTTTCTCATTTTCCAACTTTTCGCATCTGTCTTTGGTAATGAGGATCAGTTCGAGTGTCATCCCAATGTCACGAATCAGATCATACCAAAGAAAAGTGTCATCTTGAAGACAACACTACCAAACTCTACGCATCATCGCGTTGAGAGGTTTTTTAGTAATATCAGGATCTCCAGTTTTGTTAGCTCTTTGAATTCATGCCAGTTTGATAACATGATTGTCCTTGAAATTGCAAAGCCTATGAGCTATGATGACTTGATCTTCTTGACCAACTTGAAGAACTTGACAGCATTGAAGATCGGAAGAATGAGCTCAATTCCTGATCCCGTCATCGCTAGATGGTGCTCTTCGATCAAGGCAGGTAAATGGGCGAAACTTCAAATCTTATCCTTACCAATGACTTCTCAAGCTTCATTTATGAAGTTGCAGGGGTGTGCTAAAGATGGGAAGCTCATGTATCTGGAGATGCAGAGCAAGACGATAACGAACATCGAGAGGGATTGGAAAGCTGTTGACTATGATAGCTGGGATCTTGTCAAGGAGCCGGTCTTGGACAAGATGTCATGGGGATTGAAAGCACAGACCATCTTAAGAAAGTTTAAAGTTGCAAATCACACTCTCACCCCAAATGCAAAGAGCATTTGGCTCGATTTTAATATAGTGAACCATTCGTTCAATGTCAATTGTAAAGAGGCGGAGAGTGAGTATGAACAGGTTTGGAAACTGGGGGAGCTTGTGGGCCATACGCAGGCCATGGTCCTAAAAGCCAAACCTGTTGCAGCACTGAAGGAAAACGGCGAAGTGAGGACAAGGCCTAAGAATATAGGGAAGAAGGTTATCTCAAAGAAGCTGATAAAGGGAAACCTGAAGGCATTCTTTGCCCTCTAAGCATGAAGGCTCTCCAGCATAGTCATATAATGAAGCAGACATATAAGAAGATCTTACGATGTGTTTCAGATTTAATCAAAGCACCGGAAATTCATTAGACAAATATAAAAAAGATATAAATGCAGGTCGAGTTAAGACCATAGGATATAAGAAAAGAGAGAGTGAAGTAAAAAGATATGAATCATAGACTGCATGACAAAGAAGTGAAACAAGATTCAAGATCTTGTCTCATCGGGGTATCATCAACATGCTTAGTATTCCTCAACATCGTCCGCATCAATGGAGTCGATACCAACTTCTTCGTAATCTCTCTCCAAAGCAGCCAAATCTTCTCTAGCTTCGGTGAATTCACCTTCTTCCATACCTTCACCGACATACCAGTGGACGAAAGCTCTCTTGGCGTACATCAAATCGAACTTTCTATCAATTCTTCTCCATGCCTCAGCGATTGCAGTGGTGTTGGACAACATACAAACAGCTCTAGAGACACTAGCGAAATCGGATCCCGGTGGAGCAGTTGGTGGTTGGTAACAGATACCGATCTTGAAACCAGTTGGGATCCAGTCGACCAATTGAACGGTCTTCTTAGCCTTAACTTGAGCAACAGCGTTTTGAACATCTCTAGTGACAGCATCACCTCTGTAGAGTAAACAAGTAGCCATGTACTTACCTAGTCTTGGATCACACTTAACCATTTGGTTACCGGGTTCAAAACAAGCGTTCGTAATCTCAGCAACAGAGTTAGACTCATGAGTGGCTCTAGAACTGGAGACAACTGGAGCGTAACCGACTAATGGGAAATGGATTCTTGGGTATGGGACCAAGTTGGTCTGGAACTCGTTCAAGTCAACGTTCAAAGAACCATCGAATCTCAAAGAGGCAGTGACGGAGGAGACGACTTGCGCGATCAAACTGTTCAAAGAAGAGAAACTTGGTCTAGAGATGTCCAAGTTTCTTCTGCAAATGTCATAGATAGCTTCGTTATCGACCATAAAAGTACAATCGGCATGTTCCAAAGTAGTGTGTGTAGTCAAGACGGTGTTGTATGGCTCAACGACGGAAGTTGAAACTTGTGGGCCTGGGTAGACGGCGAATTCCAACTTGGCCTTTTTACCGTATTCCAAACTCAATTGCTCCAACAAGAGGGAACCGAAACCAGAACCAGTACCACCACCAAGGGAGTGAGTGAATAAGAAACCTTGTAAACCGTCACATTGATCAGCCATTCTTCTAATTCTGTCTAACACATCATCCAACAAATCTCTGCCAACGGTGTAATGACCTCTAGCGTAGTTGTTGGCAGCATCCTCCTTACCGGTGATCAATTGTTCAGGATGGAACAAGTCTTTGTATTTACCTGTTCTAACTTCATCAACAACATTTGGCTCCAAGTCCACATATAAGGCTCTTGGGACGTACTTACCTGAGCCGGTTTCAGAAAAGAAAGTGGAGAAGCCTTCTTCACCGCCTTTTGGTCTGCTTAGACCATCTTTCAGGTAACCATCTGGCTGGATCCCGTGCTCGAGTGAGTACAATTCCCAACAACTGTTACCGATCTGACAACCAGCCTGACCAACTATGTAATCGTTAGTAATGAGACCTTAAAAAAATCGCCCATCTGATTGTTGTGAAGTCCTCCCATTCCATCTAGACCGCGTGTCCAAATCATGAAACAACGCGTTTGAACCTAAGATCTAGCTCCAGATCCAGTCCTGGATCTCTTCAAAAGAAGTCATGGACATCACATAACACACAGAAATTAGGTATACCCACCGTTAACACTGATAACTTCTCTCATTGCGCTTTCCTTTTGTTGATTCGTCTGATTCCTAGTGGCGCTTCCCTTTGAATGTAAACAAATCCGCTGTGTTTTTTTTCCGTCTGGGATGTTTTGGAACGGGGCAGCACACTTCGCCTGTTTGTTTACACTTTCCAAGAGAGGAAATTGATTAGTCACGTGATAGCCTTTGGACAATTGCCATGACAACGAAGACCCAACATTCATACTACTAGGCTCCAAGACTCTCTAGGTGTTAGTGAAAGGTCTTTCTATATATATAATGTCCATACATATTCTAGTTGTCCACAGAGACAGGGTTGTCGTACATCTCACACATCAGGGAACACACAATGTCCAACAGTTTCCTGTGCTTCTTATGATAGTACTGGATAACATACTTCTTAGAAAAGATATGGATTCCGACAGATAACGAGGACTGACAAGGCTGTGGTTCATATACTGGAAACAAGTGTCTCATTCTGGACTTGGAGGGAACCATGTCAGCTTTGGAGTCTTGGAAACATGAAAAATGGAGGAAATAGACCCGGTTCTTATATGTGCTTCTTGAATATGCCCATTTGTACCCTGAGGCTTCTATAATTGGTTGAATTAATTGCTGTTTCACTGCTTTTCTGATGGCTCTGAAACCTCTCACCAGATCTGCCTTAGACAACGTGAAATGGTTTGGGTGGCCCTGGTTCAAGACATACGGAGGATATGGATACGACTCAGTGGTGGGGCTAATCGGTGTTTGCTCCTCATCCTTATAGGAAATACACACAGGCTTACCCTTATCATTCACTAATCTTGATTCATACAGCAGACACGGTCTTTCACAATCCAGAGGATTCATATAGATCGTAGTATTGGAGCCATTATCTCTGATCTCCCTGTACAACCCAGTCGTCTCAGGACCCATGATTTCGAATGAGCTCCCTTTCAAATGTCCAAGCTTATAATGAAGGAAGTCTGCAACTCCAGAGTGGGTATACTGACATACTTCATCTTCAGAGTCTCTGATCTCGGAGACGAATTGTTCAAACAGCTCCAATTGGGAGACTACCGTCAGGTCTGCACCATCTAGTTCTTGCTCTTGGATCTTGCCAGGAAACTCGGACATCGGGTATTCTCTTATGGACTGTGGGGTCGTATTGGTTGAAGTAGGAGTTTCAATTCTGCTACAATAGATCTCGGTGGAATTTTTCAATCTGCGAAAGATTCGTGAAAACTTAGAAACCGACACCAAGGCTCAAGAGGCTGTGAAAGGGGTTTCTCTGAACTATAGGGAACAATTGTGATCGATTTTATCTTCATCTAAAGCAGTATGATTCTAACTCATAGTATGAATCCCTTTAGAAGATCTCATATCCGCTGATCTTAGAGAGATCTCCTGGAGTATACCGTGAGATCACGCACCATCAGAACTCCAGATAGCTCAACCAATACTTCAAATATGCCCAATTTCTTGGAGTAATGCATTATTCTCATAATGCTGAGTGCAATGAGCTAATAAAATTTTACACATTTCCTCGAATCTCTGCGATATGGCCTTCTGCTCTTTCTAGAATGCTGAGATCCGACTCTAACTTCCGGAAGTCACCTCATCTCGTCATCCACAGATAAGCTCACAACGATCACCACACTTCAATTTCACCTCCAAAAGATACCAGTCAAAGGGAAGAAACGATCCGATATGCCCCATAAATCCTCACGGATAATTTCATTAGCTGTATCGACAGTTTTGTGCTTCCTGTGCTTTCTGTGGCTCTCTTCACTGTCAGCTCTCCAACTCGCACAGGATGCTTACTATATCTTATCACTAGACCGTGGCATCGATCTCAGCAGACTCGTGAGAGAACCATCGTTGGACCCAGATCCTCATCATCTCCATAAGACCACACAAGGTGCTGTTTCATGTGACGTACCGCTCTGCTCGCAGCTTGGTGTCGATATCTTGAACAGAGGTGGCAATGCTGCTGATGCCACAGTCACAGTGGCGCTCTGTGTTGGTGGCATCAACATGTTCAACTCTGGCATCGGTGGAGGTGGCTATATCCTGTCGAAGAAGTACGATGAAGATGCCATAGCGATCGATGCGAGAGAAGCTGCTCCTTTAAAGAGCGATAAGCTCATGTTTAAGGGTAAGGAGTACTTATCAAAAGTTGGTGGGCTGGCAGCCGGTATACCTGGAGAAGTTAAGGGGCTATACACGTTGTTCAAACTCCAGGGGTCTGGTATCTTGCAGTGGAATGAGTTGATCATGCCAGTCGTTGATGTACTACGTAGTGGTTGGAATGCCTCTGTCGTGTTGGCCTCCGTTTTGGAATTGGATAAGGAAGTGTTGAAGGCAAACTATGAAGATTATTACTTTTTGTTCAAAGAGGATTCATTCGAAGACGTTCTCGAACTGGATGACTTGGTGAGACATACAGAGTTGGCGGACACATTGGAGTTGATCGCTAACAATGGGAGTGATGCTATTTTTTATGATCCAGATGGCCCAATCGCTAGTAATTTGATCAAAACTGCTAATTCACATGGCGGTATTTTTACCAGAGAAGACTTCCTGGAGTATGAAGTCGAAGTAAAACCCGCTCTTCATACCTCATTCTTGGGCAATCATGTTTATACCACTGGCGGCTCATCTTCAGGTCCTGCCTTGATCCATGGTCTTAACATCATGGACCATTTTGGCGAGCAGGTTGGAGGTGATATGGAACCATTGGCGACACACCATTTGATTGAAGCTATGAAATGGATGGCGAGTTCAAGAAGTCGACTAGGAGATCCAGACACGAATATGACAGAGTTTGTCACTAGTACAGAATGGGCAAACTACGCTCTTACCCATATCAATGATTCTGCTACCTTGCCACATTGGTCCGATTATAAGCCAGAATATGAACTTAACACGCCACATGGCACCACTTCATTTGCCATTGTTGACAAAGATCATAACGCGGTCACTGTAACGTCAACCATTAACTTACTCTTTGGCTCACTTGTCCGCGATCGCCTCACAGGTATCATCTTGAACAACGAGATGGATGACTTCTCTACCCCAGGTGTCCCCAATGCCTTTGGTGTGGAGCCATCAGTGCACAATTTCGTACGACCAAAGAAGAGGCCACTTTCATCAAGCGTACCTACCATTGTGGTGAATGAGTTGGGTAAGCCTGATTTCATTATTGCCTCTGCTGGTGGCTCTAGAATCATGACCGCAGTGTTCCAAGCAATTGTGAGGGTTTATAGCTATCAGATTCCACTCTTGGAAGCCGTGGCATATCCTAGACTCCATCATCAACTCATTCCAGATGTGATTGAACATGAAGATTTCATCGGTTCTGATATCATCGAGGCGTTGGAAGCTAGAGGTCATAAACTCATACTATCGGCACCAAAGACCGCTATGAATGGTATAAGGCGATGGGCTGGTGATTATGAAGCTGTGGGTGATTATTGGAGAAAGAGAGCCGAGGCTGCTGTTCAATAGGTATAGTATAACAAGATCCAGTTTAAATCAAGTAACGTTTTTTATTCATGCATCAAAAATCAAAAAGTCAGAAAAATCAAGTAATGAGAAAGGGAAATCAAAAAAGCATAGAATATCGCATCAAAAGGTTAAGCCAATATCCCCAAAATCAGTGCAAAGAGGGTACCAGATATGCCGACTAGCATGCCAACATTATCCCTGGCGTCACATCTTTTAGTACCTGCGGCTTCCGTCCGTCCTTCAGACTTTGATGTTGAAGCGGTCAACGATGAAGTTGAGTTCGAAGCACGACCAGTGTAGATTTGTCCACTTGTGAAAACAGCAGTGAGTTCCAACGCGGAGTCCGATTTAGTTTGGAAGTAATACGAAAAGGTCAGATCATCAGTGATGTTATTGGTCACTGCGAAAGGGATATAACCAGATCTGATCTCACTTGAAGATAACGGTAACGATGTGGAGGAACTATTGGACACAGTCGTTGTTGATGCTGATATACTCTTCAAACTCTTATAGTTGCTGTTATTAGCTTGCGCCAATGCAATCTTATGACCAGCGTTATCCACAGCGATGAACAGAGCATTGATAACTGGAGTTCCTAACACAGAATAACCATAGTTGTTATCAGGCAAGACATTGAGAATACATGCCTTGGACCCATCTTCAAAAGTGACGGATGTACCGTTTGTATCATATATTGGTTTGATCAATTCACTGATAGGAACGTCGATGGTCAAATTACCAAACTTAAAGCTTACAGAGCCATTAACATCACCAATGGAACACTTAACAAACCAATTCCGAGAATCGCTGGATAAAAAGGCATTCAACTGGACTGATAATGAAACAACATCCGCGTACGGCAAATACAAGTACGTTGTTCTTGAATCCAGGAGAGCTGGGACCGCTGTGCCGACGCTTGTAATCCATAGAGAGGTACCTTTATTGTTATTCACAGTGATGCCTGATAATGGAACAATGGGGTAAGTGTAGCGGATATCTTCATTAGAGTATTGATAAGGAATGTTGTCAAACTCGACCAATGGTCCAGTATAGAGACCTGTATCAACACCTCCAAGGACAATCTGACCGCCGTATTTATCCTTTGTGGCCATGGAGTAGCCTGGAGAGTTGATATATCCGGCTTCAACCAAATGGTTCAAGACGTTTGTATCCAAAGCACCATTCTGGGGAGTCCCCAGACCGAGAGCACCAACAACGACATTCGAGTCGTTTACATCAATGAAAGTGAAGTTCTTGAGCGTTAAATAGTTGTCGTCCTGGTTGAAGAGAACAACATCGTCTACAACCACAGTACCATTTATGGTAACGTAGTCGATCAAGACAGAGCGAAAGAACTCGTCTGTCGGTGAGCTGCTTGGAGCAGCAGAGACATTGTAGGCGCCATAGGACTCACACTGATACGATGTGGTTTCCAAGGACGTGACTGTGCCGCTAACTGTAGCTGTAGTGGTTGTTGTGTAATAAGTTTCATTGGCGGAACACTGAGGGAATGCTGTTTGGTTCAGGACCCAGAAGTTCGGCTCCGCGATATCTACTCTGAGGCCCATCACTTGCTGTCCAACCATCAAGTCGACGAACCAGACAGGTTTTCCATCGCTGTACATGTCCAAGGTTTGGAACGCGGTACTCGCAGAGGAACTTGAAGATGAACTTGAAGATGAACTTGAAGATGAACTTGAAGATGAACTCGAAGAAATACTATCAGTTGTTTTGATAGACTGCGCTAGAGCACAGGATAAAAGCCCGAGAAGGTTCTTGAGAAGCATGACACGTGTCTTCACAATGGTACTGGGTGTTTGCTGCAGTTATGCCCTGTGACTGCTGATGATATATTGACCGTGGAGGTGAACGAATCTTGACGGCCTGAACAGAGGAGAGTGGTGGCCGCGATGTGCTTTTGTCCGTTGTTGGATGGTTTGTAACGAATGAAAGGAAGATGTCCCCACGTTTCCGCTTGTGTATGCCTTCGTGTGCTTTTCTAAGAGTAACTCTTGAAGAGAACAATCCCTCTTTCAAGAAAAATCACCTTTTTCGAGACAGCTTCAGTTAGGCTTTGCAATTGGGGCTCTGAGGCTGCGGGTCAGAAAAAAAACGGTTCACAGCGGAAAAAGGAAAGGCGGTATGAGCCGCATACCGACGCGTCTCTGACGTCGATGCGCGCTCGCGCTAACTAGTTGGAATTTGTTTCCTGATTGGGAAATCGAGAGTGACAACATGGGCATTGCACTAAATTCATCGGTATGATGGACTCCTATAAACTTGTTTATGTATCTAAATATATCTCATGCTATAAGGTACGGCATAATCAAGCTAGGATATCCAAAACAGCTATGCTAAAAGTATCAATCTTTACTATGAGACAAAATGGAGAAGGTGCAGCAGGCTTTTATTTGCCGCATAGCTCGTTCAAGGTGAGAGTTTATATACTGGTTGTTGTTAAGATGAGTAGATATGACGAAACTGTAGTTGCAAATAAGTTATAACATAGAAGATCGCTCTTCGTGGACTTCACTCTTTACAAGATCTCTACATTGCACGTACTGTTTTAGACTAGGTTAGAACGATCGATGAAATATCTCGAAGTTCAACGTGTATCATTTTTAGATCCAGAGGCTCCGGCAGGCAGAAGGAAATCCTTGTGGTGATAAATACCTACGGCGTCAAGGAGAATTGCTGGATTGTGCTTTCTGATGCACTATGATGGCTATGTGGCGCCAAGATGTGGCAATGGATGATTGTGTAATATATCACCTCATCGCGGATCTTTCCCAACAATCGTGAGTTCTGCAGGATGACGAATACAAAGAAGTTCTAGTGCTGCCTTAACCATTTACTGACGTAAGCAGATTATGTCATCGAATCTTCGCGACTTTCTTTCTGCTCAACACCGAAGAGAGAAATTCTGTCCATCAAAACAATTGATAGAAGAGGAAACCACAACAGGGCGGTTAAGAAGTTGAGGGTGTGTATGAATTAAGTAGCGAAACAAGAGAATGAACTTCAATAATGGGAACGTACCGCCTCAGTTGCAACAACAGATGCACCTTCAGATGCTACAGCAGCAGCAGCAACAGCAACAGCAACAGCAACAGCAACAGCAACAGCAACAGCAACAGCAACAGCATCAAAGGAACTTACAACATCTAACACCACAACAAATACAGATGTTACAGGTGCAGGCACAGATGGCTAGTGGAGCGCCGCCTCCAATGGGCGCGTTACAGAGCTTGAACCCACAACAACAGCAACAATTACTCGCAAATCAGAGAATGGCCGCGCTCAAGCAGCAGCAACAACAACAACAACACCAACAACAACAACAACAACAACAACAACAACACCAACAACAACAACAACAGCAGCAGCAGCAGCAGCAACAACAGCAACAACAACAGCAGCACGCTCAGCATCAGCAGCTCTACAATGCTCAGAAGCATAAGTTTGGCGTTAAGCCAGGTGTAGGTTTGGGCTCTAATGGTGCAGTTGCGATGAACCATTCGTTGTCTGCGACTTCTTCTCTATCTTCTAAACCCTGGGAAGACATGCAATATTGGAGTGAAAAGTTGAAGAATGATGGGTTGAACCCAGATATGGATGTGTTGTTATTTGAACAGATCATCAATAGAGACTTGATAAACAAAAAAGTCTTGACCCAAGAACGTGAAAATTCTAAGAACAAACCTCTACTGTCCAGACTTGTCAAGGATTTGAAATTCTATAACGATTTGAAACTAGCCAGAATGAAAACTATACAATACTCAAACACTAGACAATATACCAAGAGTATATGGGGTGAAGGTTTCCAGGGGTATGGTAATGGGTTCACAGATGGTCCAACTATGGTACTTTTACCGAAGAACCGTAAAAGACCATCAAGAATGAGAGATATCTATATCCCACCTGAGGTTAATGAGTTGCAGGCAACCAAAGCTGATGATCTTGTTCCTATTAGACTAGAGTTTGATTCTGAGAAGGATAAATTCAGATTGAGGGATACCTTCTTATGGAACCTGAATGAAAAGACAGTGACGTTGGAGCAAGCTGTCTCGACATTGATGGAGGATTATAGATTCTCAAATCCATTGTTTGCAGATGCCGTCTTATTATCTGTGAGGGAACAACTCAACGAGTATCATCGTCATGTGAATGGTGCTCGTTACGGCGATGACCAAAGGATTACAGTGAAATTGGATATTGCCATTGGTAACAATCAACTGATTGATCAATTTGAATGGGATATCTCCAATCCGGAGAATAGTCCGGAGGAGTTTGCCACTGTCATGGTTGAAGAGCTTTCACTTTCACCAGAGTTCATCACTGCGATTGCACATTCCATAAGGGAACAGGCTCAGCTCTATACCAAGTCCTTATATCTAATAGGGTATGATTTTAAAGGTGGGTACATCGACGATGATGACATAAGAAACAGAATTTCCCCTGTGGTTACGCATGCTGATTATTTACGTCCAAGAGCAAATCTAACACCATTCACGCCGCAAGTCTTGGAGATTTCTAACTCCGAGTTGGAAAGGATTGATAAAGATCGTGAGCGTGATTCCAGAAGGAAGAGAAGACAGGGGCGTGCTGGCCGTCGGGGTGGTCCAACGTTGCCAGATTTATCTGATTTACCCAAGACATTTAGAACGCCAGTACCAACCACAGTGCTACCGGGTGGATTAGATTTGGGTCCAGATGTTTCATCTTATTCTGAGGTTGTGGAAACAGTGAATAGACCGGTGGACCCATCCAGAAGAGTTGAATTAGATAACGCTAAACCTGAGATTGGATCACAGAAGAGCACCCCACAGAATGAAGCGATGACACCAAAGCGAAGAAAAGTGTTTGTTAATCATCAGCCTGGGTACAGATTCATAGTGACGATCAAGTTATGAAGTTTTATATACCATTATAGAGATATTTGAATGGTTTTTTTTCACGTATTGTTGTGTTGTAGTTGCATTTATCTGTATTCAGTCGCCACAACCGAGGGTGCTGTCACATGACGTTCCGGAATTGACTCGGCTCGGCCGCGGTCCCAGTGGGTCCCTGGCGGCAAAAACAGGAAACAACTCATAAACGGAAATTTATAGGACAGACCAAATAGGGGCTGAAGGGATTGCATAGGGCTTTTTAATTCTGAATTTGACCATTTATAGATCCTCACGCATCACTGACTCCCTTTTTTTTGCTCGCGCACCGCTTTCCTTTATCGTTTAAAGGTCTTTTTCAATATAGTTTTAAGGATGGTATCTTATAGAAGGGTATGAGACACACTTTGCCACACATCAACATGAATTTTACTAACACCCACATTAGATCGAACAGCAGGAAGAGCACGATGTGATATTTGATGCCCAGTCATCTACCGATATTCAGCTCCATGACATCGCGAGCCAGTCACATGAACACTTGGAATCTCACCCACGCGACCCATTGTTGGCATCTTTCGAAGAGAGTGATATGGAGAGGGATAGTGAAGTGATAACAGGCAAGGCCTCTGACGATAGGCTACGTGAAGGTGAAGTCGAAGGCATCAATAGAACGATGCATGAGACTGTTCTGAACGTATCTGATGTTCCTGCTGCGAGTGAACATGAACCGACATCTTCATCATCAAGGCTCAATGTCAACATGAGCATGATCTCCAACAACTTTAACTTTCTTGACAGAGTTTTTAGGAAATCTACTAGGGGTCCAATGGGTAGAGGATCTGAGAATGACGGCGTTTTCAGTAATATGTCTGCTAAACCTGACGCACAACCTCAGGTAGATTCTGATAAGCCTCCAACATATGAAGAAGCAGCTGCAGATGCCACGCCTCCATATTGGGAGAATTCTATACTGACACCAGGCTTTGAAGATGAAATATTTGTTGATGGGTTGCCAGTTGGAAATATCGTGAATTTTGTTTGGAATTTAATGGTTTCCGCGAGTTTCCAATTTGTTGGTTTCCTTTTAACATATATTCTCCATACATCACATGCTGCTAAGCAGGGTTCAAGAGCAGGGTTGGGGCTAACATTCATAATGTATGCATACTCTATGTTCCCGTCACAGGCTAAGTTCCATCTGAGCGAAGATAATTTGGCTTCGGAGAGAGTTGAAGTGGAATCGCCAACTGATTATGATGTCTCTGGCTCTAAGGAAATCACCGGTTCATTAGACCACTTCCATTCCTCACTGAGCACAGGCACCGATATGAGCCTAGAGCTCTCGTCGTCCACACAATCCGTCGTCGCTGCGTCTTTTGTGGTCCTTCTGGGCCTGTCCATCTTTTTTAAGGCATTCCATGATTATCATAGGGCTAGAAAGATGGAACAAGTGATACTGGCGCCGCCAACGAACTTGCCAGAACAACCACAACCGGAGGAGATGGTTTAATGATGATTGCAGAGGAGAAGGAGAAGGTTTATTTAAACAGGTTCAAAACATTCATTCTATCGGGTATTTATCGCGTATAATTCGTAGTGTTCGTGCTGAATTTTACGCAGTGGGCGGGCTCACCAAAGAAAAAAGTTCCGGCCTGAAACAGATAGAAAAGTGAGACATCAATAAGTTTTGGATAAGAAAAGGGGAAAACGAAGAAGATATCCGTGGTTCCTGTTCTGATTTTTGGCTGCTTCCCTTTTAGTGTCCATCTATAACTTTGAAAAAAGGCAGAACTGAATTGCTGTGTTGCAACGACCGATTGAAATGAGCGGGAAGACGTACGGGTTGACGCCACCAATCTCAACAGAGGGTCCGACTCCAGCAGAGAACGTGCTAAATGATGAGCTTGTCAAAGAGTTGAAGAAGCAAGGATCCTTCGAGAGTGAGGTTGAGACGAAGAAAAGAGTTGAGGTACTACAGATAATGCAACAATTGGCCCAGGACTTCGTGTATACAGTGTCAAGGAATAAGAATATGAGTGAAGGCATGGCAAAGGATGCTGGTGGTAAAATCTTCACATTTGGGTCCTATAGACTAGGTGTTTATGGCCCAGGCTCAGATATTGATACGCTTGTCGTGGTACCTAAACATGTGACGCGAGATGATTTTTTTACTGTGTTTGACCAGATCTTGAGAAAGAGACCAGAATTGGATGAGATTGCGCCTGTTCCAGATGCGTTTGTGCCAATCATCAAGATTAAGTTCTCTGGAATCTCTATAGATTTGATCTGTGCGAAATTGGACATCCCACAGGTGCCACTGGACCTATCCGTAGCGGATAAGAACTTATTGCGTAATTTGGATGAGAAGGATCTTAGAGCGCTTAATGGTACAAGAGTTACTGATGAGATATTGCAATTGGTTCCTAAACCCGTGGTATTCAAATTGAGTTTGCGTGCCATTAAACTATGGGCACAAAGACGTGCCATCTATGCCAATGTGTTTGGGTTCCCGGGTGGTGTTGCATGGGCCATGCTGGTTGCACGTATTTGTCAACTCTATCCGAACGCTGTGTCTGCCGTTGTTGTTGCCAAATTTTTCCATATCTTGACACAGTGGTCATGGCCTCAGCCGGTATTGTTGAAACCTATTGAAGATGGCCCATTGCAAGTGAGAATATGGAATCCTAGAGTCTATGCCCAGGATCGTCAACATAGAATGCCAGTGATCACGCCAGCTTACCCGTCAATGTGTGCTACCCATAATATTACAGCATCTACGCAAAAGATCATTATGTCTGAATTGCAGAGAGGTACGGAACTGATGCAAGATATCATTTCTCACAAGAAGACATGGGCCGATTTATTCGTCAGACATGATTTCTTCTTCAAGTACAAGTTCTATTTGACTATTGTGGCAAGTACCAGGGGTGATGACGAACAGCATTTGAAGTGGAGTGGTCTTGTGGAATCTAAGTTGAGATTACTGGTACAGAAATTGGAATCTTTCCCTGGAATCAATTTGGCACACCCTTATGTGAAGGAGTTTGAAAAGAGTTATGAATATGAGACTGCGAAAGAGGCAAGAGAGATTGAAACAAGATTTGGTAACTATTCGCATGAGCAGGAATTATCCAAATATAAAGAAGTTGTGAAGGATGAGCAAAATAAGACAAAGGAAATTACGGAGGATAGGAAGAAGCAGATACACCTAACAGCTCTTTACATTGGTTTGGACATCACTGTTAACAACGACGAGAAGAAGTTCGATATCCATGTCCCATGTAACGATTTTTTCAACCTTTGTCGTTCATTCCCAGAGTATAGCGAATCCTCAGTGTTTTCTATCAGCATCAAGCATGTTAAGCTCTATGATTTACCAAGCTTTGTGTACGATGAAGGGGAGACAAGACCTGTCAAGACCAAGAAGCGCAAGAATGCTAAAGGTGATAAAAATTCTAAGAGACCAAAGAGTGATCAGAATGAACTTGCCAAAGTAGAAGAGGCAAAGGCCTAAAGTTATTTCGGTATAGTGTAAATACGTAAGTGTTCAAAATGCATGAATTAATAGCTTGTATTATAGTCTGTCTATTGAAGAATAACAAGGACCTTTTCGTAGATGGTGAATACAATACCACCACTTAGCACCAATCTACCCAATCTTGGAGTAGCGCCTTTCCAGAAGGTTTTAAGACCTTCCTCTTTGAAGATCTTGGCGAAACAATTCAAAGTTGATGAGTATTTCTCAGATGCTCCTAGAGCTTGCATTCTTGTCTTGACCGTGTCTATAGGCATTGTGGTATACACTGTGACAATACCTGAGAAAGCGCCGACAACAAACGTCATCAATGAGGATAGTGGTTGATCTGGTGGAGTATTAGATGCAGCCTGGATCGAGGACTTGATCTTATTGTAACAACCAAGTCTGACAGCTTGATTGGAAGCTTGACGTAAAGAGACTGGCAGAACACCGGCATAGAGGCCTTTGAAGCCCAAATCCTTCACGCACTTGACGGAACCCAGAAGCGCACTTCCCTGGTACTTTGGCTTTGCAAGCTGTTTATCATCAATCAGCGCGGTCTTGATGGCTTCAAATGGAGTAACAGCGATGATAGATTCCAAGAGTCCAGCACCGAGACCCGCAATGACACCTCTCGGACCAGAAAGTTTACCTTCTTTATCAGCCAAGAGCTTCTTAATGGAGTCGAAACCAAGGAATCTCACAGAAGCCTTGACGGTGTTACCGACGACAAAAGCAGGACAGCCGGTATATATAGATCCTACACCTTGCGCCTTCGCGGTGTTATAGATGAGCACCAAGGGGTTTCTTGAGGCAGTGGAGGACTTATCGATCAACTGTAGACGAGTTTTAGACCATTCGAAAGGATAAGTGATGACACCTTCAATGGCACCAGCTGTACCACCAGCGATGAATGACTTGACAGGGTCAATTTTCTGAAGTCGGCTGTTAGAGCCAAGTGTAGGAGTAAACCTAAGAAACATACCTTCTTGTTGTCCTTGCTCATTGCGGAGTGACTTCTACAGTACCAGTCTATGGGTTTCTCCAAGGAGTTAGTAGACGATTTATAAAGTCTTTCGATGAGTAACAAAATTCAGAGATTTGAAGATTGTGACAGTACCTCCGATAAAAGGCCCGAACACCGAAACCGGCCATCGAGCGAGCGATGTCGCGAATTGTTCTTTTGGTTGCGAGCACCGGCGAACTCTTTGCTTGTTTTTGTTTTTGTATTTGTTTGTTTCTTACTTTGTTGACCTTTGCAACTGTTTTATTCACAAGGGCGGCTGTGATTCACTTTCTGATTTGTGTGATCTAATTACTTTTCTTGACTGCTAGGATGCCTGTTTATACCCAGGAAGATAAGGAAAAGCTTATAAGTCGTTTTGAAATGCAATGTGAGTGGCATTGGATCGGTTTATATGAACGCACATTAACATATCTACAGGCTCACAGAGAAGAGCAGCTCTTACTAAAGAAATACAACGGCTGGCAACTATGTTTGAATCCAAGGTGCAGAGACGTGTTGCAACAGTTCCAAAGAAGTTCACCGACCTCAGGATCAAAGACGTGTTGACGGTCGAAAGAGACCACAAGATCAAGATCTATGAGCTATTGAAAGACGTTGAGAACCTGAATCAGCAGAAGAAGAAGCACAATGGACTTACTGAGGAGGAAATGAGGGAGGAATTGCTGAAGTTGAAGAAGAAGAGAGCTGAAGGTGTGCGGTTCTTGCAGAAGAAGAAGGAGAGTATGCAGGGACGTGTGGTGAAGCCGAAAAAGCGATAGCTGAAATGATTTGACCATCCGCTTTTGAACAGGACTCTTCTGCAATGACCTACTAATGACCCATCTTCCTTACGACCATGCCCCGTTTAATGCTATATTTTCTGTCGACCTTTTCAGTCGTCTTGTAGTGCGCGAAACCGCGATAAAAGGAAGAAGCAAACTTTCACACTTTGGAAACTCGAAAACAGCGGAGAAAGGAGCCACAGAATGTCCCTCTTCACTGAGATTGAAGCCCTTGCTGGCTCTTCCAAGTTTCTCAATGGCTTGCTTTATGGTGCTTTTGCCCTTGGCTGTCTCAAACTGACGTCTGTGTCACTTGGATTCCTTTCCATGATTGTTGACCTCTTTTTGCTCCCAGCTGTCAACTTCAAGAAATATGGTGCTCGCTCAGGGAAATGGGCCGTTATTACTGGCGCCTCTGATGGTATTGGTAAGGAGTATTCCCTGCAGTTGGCCAAGAAGGGGTTCAATGTTGCATTGATATCAAGAACCCAATCGAAATTGGATGCACTGGCAGAGGAGATTGAAGACCAATATAAAGTTGAAACAAAGACTTTGGCTATCGATTTTGCCACTGATGAGCAATCCAATTATGAATTGATCTCTCAAGTGCTCAATTCCTTGCCAATTACCGTGTTGATCAACAATGTCGGTCAATCTCATAGTATCCCTGTGCCATTCGTCGAGACCGATGAACAGGAGTTGAGAAATATCATCACCATTAACACCACTGCTACTTTGAGAACCACACAGATCATCATCTCATTTATCCAAAAAACTCTGAAGGCGAACAAGGGCACTCGTGGTTTAATCTTGACTATGGGTTCCTTTGGTGGATTGCTACCGACTCCATTGCTTGCCACTTACTCTGGTTCTAAGGCATTTTTGCAATCCTGGTCCAGTGCTCTTGCTGGTGAACTCTCTGGTGAGGGAATCGACGTCGAGTTGGTCATCTCCTACCTTGTCACATCGGCCATGTCCAAGATTAGACGTTCTTCTGCCATGATCCCAACTCCAAAGCACTTTGTTCAATCTGTACTGAAGAGTGCTGGCCGTCGTTGTGGTGCTCAGGAACGTTATGCTACAGTGACACCATACTGGACCCATGCCTTGATGCATTGGGGCATTGAGAACACTGTTGGGGTCTATTCCAAGCTGGCCAACTCTCTGAACTTGAAGATGCACTTGGACATCAGAAGAAGAGCCCTAAGAAAACAGACCCGTGATCAGAAGAGCAAGTGAAGTACCAATATATCAATATCAACGATAACCTATGTCTGCAAAGCCTAAAATATACGTAGAATCACCATTTATTACCGAATTGGGAAGTCAACAGGGGCCCTCTTTCGTGTTTTGAGGTTTCCTCTTTGGGAGGGCGGACGCGAAACCAAAACATCACAAAACTTTAAACAACCGTACAAAGAAGACGAAGCAGACGAAGAAGAGGAAAATGGTCGATCTTTCCAACTATCAGCGTCTTGAGAAGGTTGGTGAAGGTACGTATGGTGTCGTGTACAAGGCGCTCGACACAAAACACAACAACCGTGTCGTGGCATTGAAGAAGATCCGTCTAGAGAGTGAAGATGAAGGTGTCCCATCCACAGCGATCCGTGAGATCTCTCTTCTTAAGGAGTTGAGAGATGAGAATACTGTAAGACTCTACGATATTATTCACTCAGATTCTCACAAATTGTACTTGGTCTTTGAGTTCTTGGATTTGGATTTGAAGAAGTATATGGAATCTATACCACAAGGGGTTGGACTAGGCGCTGATATGATTAAGAGATTCATGATGCAATTGGTGAAAGGAACCGCATATTGCCATGGTCACCGTATCTTGCACAGAGATTTGAAGCCTCAGAACTTGTTGATTGACAAGGAAGGTAACTTGAAATTGGCTGATTTTGGGTTGGCAAGAGGGTTCGGTGTGCCCTTGAGATCATATACCCATGAAGTGGTCACCCTTTGGTATAGAGCTCCGGAGATTTTACTAGGTGGTAAACAGTACTCCACTGGAGTCGATATCTGGTCCATTGGTTGTATATTCGCGGAGATGGTGAATCGTAAACCTTTGTTTGCTGGCGACTCTGAGATTGATCAGATCTTTAGAATCTTTAGAATCCTGGGTACTCCAACGGAGGAAGTTTGGCCAGATGTCACCTACTTGCCAGATTTCAAACCAACTTTTCCTAAATGGAACAAGAAGGATCTGCAAGAAGCCGTGCCTTCCTTGGATGCAGCTGGTGTTGATCTCTTGGAACAGATGTTGGTATATGACCCAGCTGGTCGTATCAGTGCTAAGCGTGCACTACTACATGAATACTTCCAGGAAGACCCTTCTCAAGTTCAAGAGTACCGCCAACAGGCTACCGTGCCATTGGGCGCTTCCATCTACACTTGAGATTTATGAAACTCATACAGAGAATACCCATCTCTTTTTATTCTGCTTATTGTTTTCAAATGAATGTATTGCATTGTTAGATCTATCTAAACTGTTCGTAGTACTCCTCCTCTTTGAATCTTTTTGCCACGAGCTCCAAGACGCTGGCATCGTAGACTTCTTCCAACGGCGCACCACCGATCAGCACTCTCTCCTCGTGAGATTTTTGTTCATCCTTGGTCATTACCACAACATTGGTCAAACTGATTGGCTTCTTTGGGTCCCATCTAGAGAGGGTAAGCTTTGTTGAGAACCCTGAGATTGGTGATTTTCCTCTAAACACCTCTTCACAGATATACGGAACTTCTCTCAATGAGATTGGCACCCTCTGCTCAGAATCACCGATACGCGTCTGCTGCCCAGCTAATGATTGGAAGATGCCGTCATAGATCTTGATTCTATTCTTACCCTCAATAGGTTCAATAGGGTAGCCAGAGATGGAAGTTAGGATATAAGAGACAATGGTCAAGCCGAACATGGCAGGCATTGTACCAAGCACAGGAAGAATACGAACTCTGAAATCTCTCAAAGCTGACAATTCATCAACTTTACCCTTTTGGAACTCATCCTCTGGTAATGGTAAGAGCTGTGCCTTGCGTGGATCAGGTTTTTCAGCACTAAACACCACAGGGATATTTGTATTGATACCTTTCTTCTTCAAACGGCGACGAACAGATTTGGCCAATGGATCCTCTTCGGATTTGGAGATGTCACTAATGTTGATCCGTGTTGGATCACTCTTACAAGCTGCACCCATGGATGATATAATAGGGATCTTCTTCTCATGAGCGTATGCCAGCAGATCGACTTTTGTGTCAATGTTATCGATACAATCCACGATGTAGAGTGTCTCATCGCCTTGTAGCAATGTATCAGCTTGTGGTAAGTGCCATAACTGGTTCACTGCTTCGATTTCAACCCAGGGTGCAATCTTGAGAAGATGCTTCTTCAAACAATGGACCTTTGGAGTACCAACGTCTTCCAAAGTGGCAACAGCATGTCTATTTAACGAACTGAGAGACACTTGATCGAAATCTATGATTCGCAACTTGGAAACACCAGAACGAACAAGCATAGTACACACCCATGAACCAACACCGCCACATCCCACGACCACAACGCTCAGATTACGTACTTTCTTCATGCCGTTCTCGCCTAAGAAGGCGTAGTTTCTTGCAAGTTGTTCTCTTATGAGCTCTTCATCGTGCTTTCCAAGACACTCTTTGTTCTTCTTCTGTTGCCTCTCTGTGACCTCAGCAACAGCGTGAAAGCGGTAATATGCATCCACTAGTGCTGCTGTCACTGCAGCGGAGGCAGCAGCTACTGCAAAGTACTTGACGGACATTTTGTGGCTGTTTTGAGATCTCTTTCATCTATTTCTGCCAGACAGTGAAAAATTTGGCTCATCGCATGGCCTCGGGAGAAGAACATCAACAAAAAATGGGCTGGAGCGCAAAGTCAAAAGGACGATCAGAACACCTTCAAAAACACCATGATGCGTCCATTGGTACGGCTCTTACAGCCGCATTTAGGCTTAATACGACGCTCCTCGACGAAGGCTCCAGAGCCATCCAAGTCAATACAAGAACGCATCGCTGAAATCCCCATTGACCGATACAGAAACTTCAGTATCGTCGCACATGTTGACCATGGTAAATCGACACTAAGTGACCGATTGTTAGAGCTCACCGGCGTGGTTCAGCCAGGCCAGAAGCAAGTGTTAGACAAACTGGACGTTGAACGGGAAAGAGGCATTACTGTGAAGGCACAGACATGTTCCATGTTCTATGAGTATGAAGGTAAGGACTATTTACTCCATTTGGTGGACACTCCTGGGCATGTAGACTTCAGGGCGGAGGTTTCACGAAGCTATGCCTCATGTGGTGGTGCTCTACTGCTTGTGGACGCCTCTCAGGGTGTTCAGGCGCAGACTGTGGCCAACTTCTATCTTGCGTATAGTATGGGTTTGAAACTGATTCCTGTCATCAATAAGATCGATTTACAGCAAGCTGATATTCCAAGCGCGATTGAGCAGGTCGAATCCACTTTTGAGCTTCCACAGGAGGATATCATCCAGGTTAGTGCAAAGACCGGGCTGAATGTGGAGCAGTTGTTACCTGCGATTATTGAAAGAATTCCTCCACCTACAGGGAAGTTAGAACTACCGTTTAGATCCCTCTTGGTCGACTCGTGGTATGATTCATACTTGGGTGTTGTCTTATTAGTGTATGTCGTTGATGGAACAGTGAAGAAGGGGCAACGTATCTTCTCTCCACACACGGAGCGTAAATATGAAGTGAAAGACGTTGGAATCATGTATCCTGAAAGAGTCAGCATTGATGTTCTGAGAGCAGGACAGGTCGGATATATTGTATGTGGTATGAAAGTCACATCTGAAGCAATGATTGGTGATACCTTTATGAATGTGAGTACACCTGTGGAACCATTACCAGGTTTCGAAGAGCCTAAACCGATGGTGTTTGTTGGTGCTTTCCCTGCAGATGACACCGATTTCAAAGACTTGGATGACCATATGAACCACTTGGTGTTAAATGATCGTTCTGTGACGTTACAAAGAGAGACTTCTAATGCCCTTGGACAGGGTTGGAGATTAGGATTCCTAGGTTCATTACATGCGTCTGTCTTCAAAGAGAGATTGGAAAAGGAATACGGTGCGTCTTTGATTTTAACGAATCCAACAGTGCCTTATAAGATCGTCATGACCAATGGTGAAGAACACATTGTTACAAATCCAGATGACTTCCCAGATGGAACAACAAAAAGACAGAATGTGGCGAAATTCCAGGAACCTTACGTTCAGGCCATAATGACCTTCCCACAGGAGTACTTAGGTACCGTGATCCAACTATGTGATAATAACAGAGGTATCCAAAAGGAAATCAGTTATCTAACAACGGGACAATGTCTCTTGAACTATGAGATCCCACTGAGTCACCTCGTTGATGATTTTTTCGGCAAACTGAAGTCTACTACACGTGGATATGCCTCCTTAGACTATGAAGATGCCGGCTATAAGGACTCAAAAATCTGTAAATTGGAGTTATTGGTGAACGGTAGAGGTGTTGATGCGCTTGCACAGGTTATGCATCATTCTTTGGTGCAAAGTGTGGGAAAAGAATGGGTCGAAAAATTCAAAGAACACATCAAGAATCAACTCTTTGAGGTGGTAATCCAGGCTAAGGCCAACAATAAGATCGTTTCTCGTTCTACTGTGAAGGCTAAACGAAAAGATGTTCTTCACAAGATGCATGCCAGTGATATTACAAGAAGAAAGAAGCTCCTTGTGAAGCAGAAAGAGGGTAAAAAAAGAATGAAAGCCATAGGTAACGTCTCTGTAAATCAGGAGGCTTACCAGGCATTCCTTAGACGGTGAAACCTGTACATATAAATTCCATATACATAACCCCATCTTCTTATGTCAGCACTGCTAACGATTTTACGTAAGCTCAATAGGGTCTTCAATTTAGTTTATGACTCTTCTCACAGAAACTCTTTTACTACACCACCGACACCAAACGGAAAATCAAGCAGTACAGATGGCTAACCTTGAGAGAGAGGCTCCAAACTACTTCGGTGCTGGCCCTGCCATGCTCCCAACAAACGTGCTCCAACGAGCTGCCTTGGACGTTATTAATTATGACTCCATCGGGTTGGGTATTGGCGAGATCTCTCATCGTTCGGTTCCTGCTATCAAGGTCATTGACGATACTAAGCTGTTGTTTAAGCAATTGATAGACATTCCAGATACTCATGAGGTATTTTTCTTGCAAGGTGGTGGTACGACTGGGTTCTCCTCTATCCCACCAAACCTCGTGGCATCATTCGTCAAGAAGACTGGTAAACCAGGTAAATGTGCCTATGTCATCACGGGTTCCTGGAGTAAGAAGTCCTATGAGGAAGCTGTCAGATTGGGCTTCGACTGTGAAGTGTTGACTGACTCTAAGAGGGCATTTGGTAAGTTTGGTGACATTGAACCATTCGATCAATGGAAGAAGCCAACTCCAGAGGAAACCGCTTATGTCTACTACTGTGACAATGAAACTGTTAATGGTGTTGAATTCCCTTACATTCCAGAGTTTGAAGGTATTGAGGTCGTTGCCGATATGTCTTCTAACATCCTCAGTCGTAAGATTGACGTAAGTAAGTTTGGTTTGATCATGGCCGGTGCCCAAAAGAATGTCGGTTTGGCAGGTGTCACCATCTACATCATCAAGAAGACCCTCTTGGACCAAGCCTCTGAAGAGGAATTGAAGAAGCTGAGCATTCCATTGGCTCCAATCGCTACACATTACCCAACTGTAGTGAAGAACAACAGTGCTTATAACACCATCCCAATCTTTGCTGTTCACATTCTCAAACTCGTGTTGGATGACTTGGTCAAACATGGTGGTTTGGAAGCAAAGGCAGCCTTGAACAAACGTAAGGCTGAGAAGTTGTATGCTGCTTTGGACAAGTATCCAAAGCTTTACCAATTGCCAGTGGCTAAAGGTGTCAGATCCGATATGAACGTTGTTTTTACTATAGCTGGTGAGGGCTTGGAAGATGAGTTTTTGAAACTTGCTAAAGAGAAGAAATTGGACGGGTTGAAGGGTCATCGTTCCGTGGGTGGAATGCGTGCTTCTTTGTACAACGCTGTCACTGAGGCTTCAGTTGACTTATTGGTTGAGTTTGTTAATGAGTTTGGTGAGGCCCATGCTTAGGTGTAAGAAATGACAGATCTATGATACTATGTTTACAGTGATCTTGTAGTTTTCTATACACAGCTCAGCTAATAGTATATACTATATCCTGGAACATCGGAAATTCTACAGAATCAGTCATCCTGTCCCCCATGACTTCTTGTAGTTGAGCAATATGATCAATTAACAAACTGCAAAAGAGAAGCTCGTGATCTCAAGGGGACGATAGGAAGTGAGAATGAGACAGCGACGAGAGCTCAGCAGTGCTTTCTAATGAATTATAACAATAATGAGAGTTTTCAAATAATCGTCCCAATAACTGGAGCACAAGCACGATTTGCGATGTTGCATCTTCCATTAGACCTAGCACTTCGCGAATGTTCTTTCAATTTCTGGTGGATGATGAGATAGCGTGACGCCATCATGAATATCCACCCACAGACCATTATGTACTGTGGAAGGCATAAATGAAATAGGACAAGTTCCTAGGTTTCTTGAGGGAAGCGAATTGCGGTTCGCAAATTCTTCCCCCTTTTAAATGCCATATATGGAGGCTACCACAGAACTAAGGACATATAAACTTGAGCTTTGGCGAATTCGCACGAATATTGAAGAAACATAAGCCAGCTTTCAAACTGTGTAATAGAGCATTAAGGTCCCACATTCAATGTACATTGAACCTTCAACCTTTCGAACACGGTTTAAGTCTTTAAGATCATAATAGTTATGATCTATACTCGCGGTATGCTTCCAAATGTGAGATCTCTAATATCTATTCAAATGACGTCAAGCTCATCTACTGGAGTCAGGACAGTAAATAACTGTCGGTGGTGACGTCGCTGTTTCGGTTGCTCTTTCCCCAGATATTGATCCATCGGATCTTTTCCAAAGAAGGCTGGTCAAGATATCGCTAAAGTCACTGCCAAGTTCAAAGTCACGCTCGATGCGCTCAATTTAATAGTCCCACACTCAATGAGATTTCGAAAAATTATCGTTCTGGCGTTATTTTCACCGTACGCCAGAAATGACAGACTCCAGATGCTTTTGAAAGAAATTAGACTCGTAGTATTCTTTACCATTGAAAAGTGAATTCTCAATGGTGATTGGGGCATATAATATATATAATATAAGTCTGAATTTGATTGGCAGGCAGAATAGCTCTGTACGCCAAACCAAAAAGACGGTTCAAGAACTTTGCAAGTTGTTGAATCTAAAAGGAGTGAGAAGATTGAAAGATCTCGAAAGTTTTGTACGGATCTTTGTGGTTTTTGAATATCCCGTCAAGTTTATTCCATCAATATCGATGTTTTTAACCTAGAAAAGTTTTGAAGAGCTAGCCAGCTCTTCTATTGTCAGATGATGAATAATTTTGTTCTTGTGACATGCTGTACCACTGCTGGGGAAAGTTTGTGATACATTTCAAAGAGCGATTCAAGACCCACGTAGTCCAGTTGTGTGATTATCTCCGTAAGTTGTAACCATGCTCCATGTGGCATTGGTAAGTTGTAATGTAAGTATCCGCTCAGAAGGGTCTCTTCTTGGGCCTGCTGATCAACTTACTTGCACTGAACAATTACCAATCTGGAGGCTGCCGACGATACTGTTGAAAATACACAAAAAATGACGCTCTCATGAGGAAACTAGAAATATGTTATACCTCAGTGCTCACATATATGACATATGACATTACATTCTCTCCTGAAGACACTTGTGCCCAAGACGTTAGCGCCAAAGATGTCAGATTGTTAGGTTTCCAATTTGAAGTTAGGCCAATAATCACCAAATCCGGTTTGCGCAGCACGATAAGAACTTCATCTTTTCTGCCAGTTTAAAGATTTCACATTTTGAAAGAAAGGCGAAGTGATCAAGGGGGATCGCTTTTACTCTGAGTGAAATTTTAAAATCCACTGGCGGTTGAAACTTGATCTATGGATCAATCATCATTGCGCAGTTACAGTTACAGTATGACATTCGAAGAATAATTGTGGGCAATGAAGCCAGCATTACTCGGCTTAAGGAAGAGCATCCACTCCTGTGTTCGATATTCCTCACTGATGGCGAACACCAACCAGTTCCAATTCCAGCAGCGGCTAACAACACTAAGGCCAATCCTATCTCCACTCAAGCACACGAGAATAAGTGAAAAGCTTAGAGTCTACCATTACTTTTTTCTAACCGGGAATAACATTTGTGGTATTTGTGGGGTCGTGGTGCCCTCAAAAAGAACATCCAGGAAATAAGTTGTAAAATACAAGAACACCGCCGCCTGAGGTATATAACAGCAGGCAAAAATTTGGAAGGAGTTTATAGAATGATTTGTGTGATATTGGCGCGATTGTTGTGTGATTTCCGCTGAACGTGTGCAACATGACTTGTGCAGTTCAATGACTCGATGGAAAGTCAGAACAAGACTGGTCTTCATCTTATATCACGCCAACTGAGTGTTTTGTACACCACAGACTCCCTTCTGAATCTCTATGCATCTGATAGCATGCCTGATTGCATTTGAAGTATTTTTTTTCAAGATCCGATAAAAAGTCGTTTGTTCTCCTGTGAGGTCTGAACATGTCCATCATCAGCACGGGTTGTGCTCTTCAGAATCGTTCAAAATTCTCTCAATGATTCTTTGTTCATTTTCAGGGAAATTGTAATAACGTAGTGGGTGGTTTCTTTATATTCCGTACCAATCTTCAAGGGCATGAGTCTTTTGTGAAGAGAAAGTTTTGAACTCCTCAAAAAGCGGGATCGCCTTATCATGCTGCGCAAACCGGATCTGGTTTGTAACATTCAAATTCCATCAAATGCATCACTTTTAACAATTAATGGCCTTCTGAATCATCTGGATTCTGTTCCAACTTTCTTTCGGTATCAATATATCTACAGTCCTCATCTCAAGACACATTTACACCATAATTTGACATCCCTCTCGTGAAACACTCAATAGCACCGTAAAGATGTCCCTTAGCCTTTAGGGCTCTTAGGCCTACCAATGGAACTCATCATAGAGATAATAGCTCTTGACATTCATGATTTGGAATTCTTTTTGGAATTACTTGAATTCCCACTCCCAGGGGTGGTTCAGTATGCTATTGGTCCGAATGTGGTATCTTCGGGGGCAGAAAGTGATGAGATCAGTGTCTCTGACCGATCTGGATCAAAACCTTACCATGATCAACATCGTCGATATTGTTGGAGTGGACTGAATGAACGATGCACTAATCTCAGAGATGTGGTTTCAGAAGTGGGCACTGAGATAGGGGTTGAGAATGTTGATGATGAAGCTGATGGATTTTTCCAATGAGTTGACGGACACTATACACTTGGAAGCTGGTAATAGCAGCACATTTCATGTGTGAACAGTGGGAAGCTGCAGTGAAGATGGAAAACAGAACAATAAATGCTCAAGAGTTCGGAAGCGCTGGACGCCTTGATCTTACATATCAGATTTACTGGAAATGTGCCAGCTTTTGTGCATCTGCGGACGTTTCCCTAAGCTTAACGCATCATAGATCAAAGGATTCGACACTCCTAATTTAAGTTAAGCATCGTATTTTGAGAGGAGCTGCCACCAAGAACCAATCTAAATGGGCCCTGCTGCTCTGAGTGAGATGGTCACGCTCTGGTATTGATTTTAGTACGCCAAATGTCAGACGATATGAAGAAGAAGGCTTCATATTTCCTTGACAGATCAGGGATATCAGTCTAGCGCTCTTCTCTGAGCCTCTGCACAAGATTGATCTTCATCGATCAACAAAGCTCTTTTTGGAATGCGATGAAAGAGCCACTGTTGTGGAGAGGGTGTTAAATATTTCCGCCCATGAACGAGCTTGTTGTCTCTCTTTGCTGCTTTTATATTGAATATGTCCTAGTGATCAAGGCTGAGAATCTTGAGAGCCTTGAAATATTTGCTCGGCATAAATTCAGCATTTACAATGAATTCTCCTACTATTCGACGTTGCCTCAGTTGAAAGTTTAAATTATGCATATTCCTTCTAAATGAGAAGATCGGTCGAAATGTCAGTTTATTAGTCCTTGGATGAAATGGCCGGCTCCTGTTAAACCGATCAGAACTATAACTGACATCTTATAAGACAGTAACCCTTTACGATATCACCGCACGTGAAGTCACGGTAACTTTCACACGATCACTTAGAACACGGAGCACTATGAGTTTAGAAAAGACTGATTCTGGATTGATACTGAAGACAAGATTGCTGTAAGCTCAGATATCGTGATTCGTTAGTACCTTTATTTGATGAGAGTCCATTTTAGATACTGAAGACCACACTGACAGCTGCCTTAATAAACGTTATGAAATATCCAAGAAGTCGTAGTAGCATGCTTCATTATAGTGTCACTGATCAATGTTTTTGAATCTCTTCGCAGTCTTCTGAGAACTAAGATGGTCCGTTGTTAGGCACTTCAATCTTGTCCCTCCATCAACAACTGATGAAATTCCAACAATAGAGTTCACAGGAAAGCCTTCGGATCACATCATCACGATGGTGAAACCTCCACAGCGGATGAACTTGGTGGGTTCACCGAGGAGTTTGAAGGTTCTTGACATTCAGCGACGTTATCGCTGGCAGAGTCGAACTCAGGAAAGTACGGGGATGAAACGTCCACAGCGAGTCATGAGTTCTATCAACACAGACATTAAAAAAAATATTCCTAGCACAAAAAGTCAAGGGGGTGTCAAAGAAACACAAAATTCACCTTGGTAAAGGGAACCCGGAATGGGGATATTACACTTATTCATAATTCATTTTTCCTCAAGATCCCAATTTCCAATGAATGGATTTTGTGATGATGAGACCTCTAGAAGAGCGTCGGACTTGTACAGTTCACGGTGGGAGTCCAGTTGGAGACAACAGAGACATAATGATGGCCATACGTATAATATTGAAGTATACATGGGATTCGTAGCTCCATTTATTGATTTACTAAATTTAAATTTTAGAACTTTTACTGTTTACTGTGTTTGATGAGCACCAGAAGAGAATGACCTTATTTTGCGATGCTTGACTACAGGATAACTGAACCGGTCCATTGAACGAGTTCTCGAGCTGTGACTGAGTACTTCTGATAGGATGACAACAGGCTATTGATTCACACCATTGATGAAATATATAATCTCACAAGTCTCTTCATCATCCAAGTAACAATGTAATACCAGAGCTTCATCATGACTAATGATCAAGACCATGTTCTTGCAAACTTCACAAATACGAGTGCCCAATTTCCAATCCTTTAACCTGACCAAGATTTCGTGCTTGATATCATCAAGGGATCCATCACTCTGTGGTACTTCAAGCTCTTGGTTCCATGTTATCGTCAAGTTCATGTTTTTGGAATCGTTGATATTCAATGACAGTGAGCCATGGTTTGTGCCTATGACTTTCAAGTACTCTGAAGTTTTATACCTTTCAATCCTTTTAAACAACAAGCTGATATCGCTCGGTAGCCTCATCATTACATCGACATTACTCAACTCTGGTTCCGTTATGCGACTATCAGTTTCCCTCTTCAACAGTCTCACTGGTATATTGTAACTATGATGTACTGGACTTGCACTCATCAGTGAGACGTTCTCCACGAAGAACAGACCAAGACTTGCTGATCTTTTGCTGCTATTGGCCTCTGTCTTCTTCTGCAGTCTGATAGCCAACTCATCTGAGTTACTCTTTTCGTACTGTTTCAACACTTGTAAGAGTTGTTCAACGTTCAGTTCGAGGCTGATGGTGTTATCTCTTAGGGAGTCCACCTCATAAACATCAAAGATGGCTGTGCTCAGCTTACACCACACCTGTGGTTGATTCAGTTCAGCAGATATCACGTTGACATGTGTCGGTGAAAACCGTATTACACTGTGCTTCCTGAGAGTGACGATGGGTATTAGAGTGTCTGATTGTGTGTTAGTTCGATTGTTCCATGGAAGGATGACATATCTTACTCTTCAGACGATCCACCGATGTTGTTCCAATCTTTAATTTCATGTTTCTATGATCGTAATCGTCGCCGCCCCATTTGTTTCTCTTTCAGTTTGGTGTCGTGAGGATATTTTTGATATTTTCTTTAAAAAGTGTTGATGGAATAAACGAAAAGTAAACATACGGGCCACTACAACTCAGAACAGGGCTCATTAAGGTCGTTTTAATTAAAGATATCCAGCCTTGTAATTGCAACGTTCACCATTGGTTTTCACACCGTGATGAAGCCGCACTCAAAAAAAGGCTCTATCAATCTAGCCCTTTACTCATAAGAAAGATCTTGGAGCATCCAGCTCAAGACTCAGATATCAATAATCTGAGCCGAGCGAGGCACGGGGCGGCGAGGGTGCTACAAGGAACACCCTGCTAGAGGAGTCCGATTATGGTTCGTTTTATTCCCAGTCGACATCTTCTGTCTTATAGTTATCCAACACTATACGATAGATGAAACATGGGGCAAACCCACCAATGTTTGTAATGTAGATATCGATATGCTCTGGAGGAATGTAGTCAAAGAGTGGGTTAGAGATTTCTGCGTGCTGTACCAGGTTACTGTTGGAGAACTTGACAACTTTACCGCTGTTACCAACCTCGATCAGGTTCTCAACGTCAAATGGGTAAGTAGGACTCAATTTATAGAGACCTGCAACAGAAAAGACAGGGGTCTTATGCTCCTTCGCACATTCACATACGGCAGCAACACCAGCACTCGAAACAGTACCACCGTTTGCGAACACAGAACGAGCACCAACGATGACTTTACCCACACGGGACATCACTGCAAAGACATGCGAATCAGGTATCACAATGGTCTCAATCTTAGCGTCTGAAAGAGCCTTGGCAAATTTATGCGCATCCTCTGTTCTGTTCGGATAGCACTCAGTGACAAGCACGCTGAATTTTCTCTTGAGCCTGGCCTTTAACAAGAACTTGAGCACGGTTTGAGAATCTGGTGTTGGCGTAAGGAGAACTTCGTTATCATGGATCAGATCCACCGACATCGACTCGATACCTTCATCTATACTGCTAATCTCATCAATCAGGTCCTTAATCCCTTGGATGATAATGGATCTGAGGTCGTGCGCTTTACTTTGTGTTCTGGTGTTGACCGCTGCCTGCACTTCCTCCTTGTGTTTCTCCTCTGTGGACAATAGACTGAACATCGATGAGATCATTGGGGCACTTGAATCACTCTCGGTCTCAACCTCGTCTCTGATTATGGCAAGTACACGTCTAATGACATTGCCACAGCTGAACTCTCTAGGCTGCGCGTTCTCTAATCTTTTCCCCAATTGCCGTATCTGGAGGATCAATTGATCTGGGTGGTTCCAACGGGCAGCTGAGATGACCCTCATGAGCAATTGACATGTTTCAAGGGCCACCTTGTAGGAACCAGAGATCTGGCGACGCTTGAGCTTCTCGATGAAGGTGTCCACTTGGACGCTGACATCCTTGCTGGCTGGTGTGGACATTTGTGCTGTTCTGTTGTTATTGTTCTTTTCACTCTCAGCTTGTCGATGACTCGGAAATTTTTTCGCTGGCGCTGGCCGTCCGGTTGGGGCACTCACTTCACGCGGCGAATGTCAACATAAATAGCAGAATAATAGGGTGCTTTGATGGAATTTTGGCAGTTCTATGTTTATTGTATGGTTATTTGGATGCTCATTGATGCACTTGTAGAAGGAATTGCGAAAATCGGGTCTTAAATGGTGATTTTGGTGGAAGCCTAACTACATGACCAATGTAACAATAATGACATTAGGGGCATCACAAGTGTGAAATCATGGACAATCAAAGCTCTTTTTCCTTTCCCTTACCCAATGGTTCATCAAAGAATAATTGAAACTTGGATTTAGAGCTACAAGGCCGTGTTTCTTCTTCATTACCACTGTCTTGGGGGTCTTCTTCACTGCTGCTATCGCACTCAGCACTATCAACACTCTCCTTGATTTTTCCCACAAATGATTCAATATCCTCTAAGAACTGTGTGTCCTCGTACTTAACATTCTTCTCAATGTCTGTGTTCAAGATCTTTTGTAATCTCTCCTTCTTCTCGTGAATTTTTTGTCTTTCGCTATCTGTCAACGATTCCATCTGCTCCATCTGTTTCAACTTCTTCAGAGTCTTAACATAACGCCCATCCAGCGTTTTATAAAGATCTTTTGGCCCAGACTTGCTCTTCTTATTCATCTTGTGACCCTTGGCCTTCAGTAGTTGTCCAAAACCACCTTTACCACCACATAATCGCAACCAAAGCAAAAGGCTCACAAAATATGGAGACTCTCTCAACCCACCACAAAGTTCTCTTACTGTCTTGTTCAATGAGATGTTCATCCCGCTCTTATTGGATAAACAAGCCATCTTCAAAACCGGTACTGGTACTCTGGAATAGACCACACGTTCAAGATCCGCAATGGGCGTATCTAATGGACATTTCACTTGCATGTTGTCTAGGCTGAAGAAGGAATCCACAAAGACTAAACAGTATTCGTCTGATTCTGAGAACCGCTCCTTGCACAGATCTATCATAACTCTGTCTCTAGACATCTTTTCGCTCCTTTTTCCTCTTCCAAGGTCAAAGTTATTTGTTTACGTTTGACTAAGATTGGATGTTTTGTTTTGCAACCGAGAATTTCTAAAATTTTGACACAAAACTTTGCGAGCGATACAACCCTTTTCAGGGCAAAAGCATCAGAGAATTGTGTGCTACGCTGGAGTCCGGTATCATTTTTCTCAGAGGTCAAGAACTCTGAACTTGAGTTTTTTTTTTTTTTAATAATTTACGATAGTAAGATTACCATTAAAATTTCAAATTTCGGATATCACATATGATATACCATATCAGAAGTCTTGGAAGATCAACTTCAAATGATTCATCATTCATTCCCCAACTTCAGTAAGCTCTCTTCCAAGTTCCTACATTAAAAGTTCCATCAGTTCAACTACTGGAGATAATGAGAGTTTCAATCTTAGGATATTCCATCTTCCATCACATGAAGTCAAGGGTAGTATTTCTCAAGTTCAACGACTCCAATCTCTCGATCATCGGTGATTCAGGAATCAGGGATTTGGGAGTCCTTAACAGAGGTATCTGGGTAGCTTTGTATAATTGGTTTGAGTTGAAAATGCTTCAACTGAGTAAATCTCAACTTCTCAAACTTCTCACTCCTACAAGGGATGCCAACTTCTATCTCGAGAGAATCAGTTCAATCATGGGCTTGAACTTCAAACTCTAATTCCTGACAGAGCTCTTATAACCCGTTTAGAGCGATAGAGTGAATAAAAGGAGGAGGTGAATGTTGACTTCACACTCGTCCCCAAATTACTCAATTGAAACATGTTGGCGGAATAGATCCGATCTTTTCTGAAATCTTGACCTACTTAAAGGATTTTGAAGACATCGTTTCATTGATATATTTGAACTCGGTCCGTTCATCAGGATAGAGATACCAGTGAGGCTGATTTTGGTCCCCTTGGTTCATCGTGGTATTCTCATGGCTCTGAGTCAGTCCCTCTGGTTCACCAATTCAGCTGCTACAAGCCTACAACCTCACCATCATGATTCATCAGATCATCAGCATTTTATCCACGTCAATCACCATCTGGCCATCACCATGTCTATCTTTCTGGATTCCGAATATTTTTTGGGGAGAAGAGAAGGGCGCATCACAAATTTCAGGGTCCCCGTGCAATGAGATTTTTCTCTAGTGCTCAAAGCATGTTCAATGGATCATTTTGAGGCATCCAAATCACAGCTTTAGGCCATCGAGTGTCAAGGAAAATAGTATTATCAAAAAGATCCATGAACACTTGGCGGCTTTTGCATTTCCTGAATCGTATTGGGTGTAGAAAATTATAGAATGTGGCATGAAGGATAAGATCCTTAGTAAAACACATCGCAGGTCGCAGGACTTCTACTGGATTACAGGAACACCAGACTCCAGAGATAATAAACTAAAGTGCGACATAATCAATCATCATTGATCATCATTTTCTCGGTTGATAACTCTCCGATGCCTATGTTAGCTAAAATATGTGTGGGTTATTTCAAGTTTGGGAATTCCTTGGTATGGGTGATTGTGCCACAATGCGCCTATTTCCCCGAAATGAGGAAACTCTGATTATTTGATAATGCAGATCTTGATATTAATTCACCTCCGTTCAGGGATCAGCTTCCACACTAATTGACGTCTCGAAGCACGGCCACTCTGACCTTGAGATCATGGGCCGCTGGACGCACTGCGCTTGAAGCTCCCATTAATGGCCATGCAAAAGGACCCAAAAGCCGTGGGACTGTGGCTATTGACCATCCCAAAGTACTGTGCAGTGTGGAGTGTGCGCTGTTTGGAGTGAAATTAGTGATGCCCAAATTCCATATTGACTATTCGACGTGCAACGTATATCATACGTGGGGTTCTCTTGAACTATTATCTATATATAAGTCAAGAAGATCCCTAGGTGGTCCTTCTATTTTTTGTTTGGATCAACACAACAGGATGTCCTACAAGGCTAAAGCACATCGCTACTATAGATCTACACTGTTCCAAGCCATCTTAATTGGTGTGCTATCGTTCACCCAGCCACGAATCTGGAGTGCCATCGCTGATCTTGGAGCCGGTGGTCTTCAGACTGTCGGGACTGCAAACACCGCAAGTTCAATCTTGTTTGCTATCATGTTCGTCTTTTCTCTAATATTTGGTATCTTGACAAACAGAATCGGTGTCAAGCCAGTCATCACCATTGGTACCATTGGCTTTGTTTTCTGGTCCGCTGGTCTCTACAAGAACTCTCTAGATGGGTCTCAGGCTCATATCTTGGCCGGTGCAAGTTTAAACTTTATACATCACCCCTGGGCCCTGGGCCCTGGCCGCTTACTTATAGATTAAACATAATTTAAAGGTTTGGGCTTTTTTAGCTCGCTCAGCATGTTTTAATCGGAAAGGAGCACCTTTACTCTCCCTAAATTTCACTTTCTAGAATTTTAGTTATTGGAAAACCTTTGATATCTCGGAAATACAAGTGGCAAGTGGCAACTATTATGCTCTCTGATTATACCTGAAAATGAAGATATAGTTTAATAGCTGATAATATTGAGCCTAAACGCACCATTAAAGCATGACATTGTCCCTAATTTCCCGATGATTATTGACCAGAGCACATATTCGCTCCCATGGAACTTTTCCAGCTATCCCAACAAAAATGGAAAGCAGCATGTTCAATTCTGGTAAGTATTGTTTAATAATAATTAATTAATTTCTCTTCCTAGGCAATGAAATTTTAAAGATAGTATTGTAAGGTGAATATTAAGAAGATATTGTCTTGCAATGAGTATTCACCCTACCACAATCTTGGAATAGCACAGGGTTACCCGCCCGCTGGTGGCCAATTGAAAGCGAGAATTCCGGGTGGTGTGTCCCCAACCGCGGGCACTGGCCACTGGCAAAAATTTCCATCATCACTGAATGGGCAGATCATCTTGACGGGGGCGTGCTGTGTAAGGAATTAAGAAGGCCACGTCAATCATGTTCTCCAAGACTCTGATCAGCGCCGTCGGACGCCTGTCTGCTCGCTCCGCCTTGACTTCAAGAGCTGCCCCATCATTGGTCCGTTACGCTGGTTCTTTCGAGCGTACCAAACCACATTTGAACATTGGTACCATTGGTCACGTTGATCATGGTAAGACCACTTTGACCGCTGCCATCACTAAGTGTCTCGCTGCCAAGGGTGGTGCCGCTTTCTTGGACTACTCTGCCATCGACAAGGCTCCAGAAGAGAGAGCTAGAGGTATCACCATCTCCACTGCTCATGTTGAATATGAAACTGCCAACCGTCATTACTCTCACGTTGACTGGTAAGTTATCTGATTTATTCTTTTTAATCTCAACTACTAACAACAGCACAGTCCTGGTCACGCTGATTATATTAAGAATATGATTACTGGTGCCGCCCAGATGGATGGTGCTATTATTGTTGTTGCCGCCACTGATGGTCAAATGCCTCAAACCAGAGAGCATTTGCTGCTTGCTAGACAAGTCGGTGTCCAACATATTGTTGTTTTCGTGAACAAGGTTGATACTATTGATGATCCTGAGATGTTGGAGTTGGTTGAGATGGAGATGAGAGAGTTACTCTCTTCTTATGGTTTCGACGGTGACAACACTCCTGTTGTTATGGGTTCTGCTTTATGTGCTTTGGAGGGCCGTGAACCAGAGATTGGTGCTCAAGCCATCGACAAGCTTATGGATGCTATTGATACCTACATTCCAACACCACAAAGAGATTTGGAGAAGCCATTTTTGATGGGTGTTGAAGATGTCTTTTCCATCTCTGGTAGAGGTACCGTCGTTACTGGTCGTGTTGAGCGTGGTAACTTGAAGAAAGGTGATGAAATCGAGCTCGTTGGTTTCAACAAGAACCCAATTAAGACTATTGTCACCGGTATTGAGATGTTCAAGAAGGAGTTGTCTGAAGCTATGGCTGGTGACAACTGTGGTATCCTCTTGCGTGGTATTAAGAGAGATGAGATCAAGAGAGGTATGGTTGCTGCCAAGCCAGGTACTGTCAGTGCTCACACCAAGTTCTTGGCCTCCATGTACATCTTGACCAAAGAGGAGGGTGGCCGTCACTCTGGCTTCGCTGAAAACTACAGACCACAAATGTTCATCAGAACTGGTGATGTTACCACCATTTTGACCTGGCCAGAGGGTGCTGACCACTCTCAACAGGTCTTGCCAGGTGACAATATTGAAATGGTTTGTACTTTGGTTCACCCAACTGCTGTTGAGGTTGGTCAAAGATTCAACATCAGAGAAGGTGGTAGAACTGTTGGAACCGGGTTGGTTACCAGAATCATCGAGTAAATAGACTCAGCCTGATAAGGGGATATATTGTATAAAACTATCTCCTGAAGGATTTGATTTACTGCTGTATATAAAGAAAAATAGGGTCAATTCATGGCTTATGTTGACATGTTTCTGGTAAGCCTTCAAAGTCGCTGACGTCCTCGTAGCTAGCAATCATTACTATATCTGTAGTTGTATATCTGAAAGTCTAAACCCTTTCGAGCTCAGAATAATATCCACTGTGAACAAGCACAGAACATAAACTTAATATTGAAGTTAGAGTTTTCATGAGAGATTGCTTTGCTTGAACATCTGAGCTTCCACGGCATAAAGAGGTCCCAAAAGTTGGAACCTTAAAAGTTGATTATCACAACCCAGGGCACAATCTTGACATATGGCCAAAGCCTCGGGACATGAAGGTATAGAAGCTGTCAGTTCAATGTTTGCTGTTCAGTTGGGACCAAAGCGTGTCGCCAAGTGCTCATTGATGCTCTTAACGAAGTTCAAACGTTTGAACCTGATATAGTGCATAATTCCAGCTATGATCTATCTGTGAAAGGTAAAAGCGGGAGAATGAAGTTCCGCGTCTTGTAAAATCTCAAGCTCAAAGACTAGGATTTAGGGAGTTTGCACTCAGTGTGGACGCTGAAATTCTCCCATGGGTTCACTGGCACTTACACAGACCAAAATTCCTTTGCAGAACTAGCTACGCCACGGAAACAGGATTTACGTGGTCCTGCCAGCACTGTCTGCCTGGTTTGAATAAACTTGGCAGCATTACCGAACTCACTCTCAAGGGCGAAAAACTAAAAGACATGCAGAGCATGATAAGTCTTTTTCTATATTTTTCAGTCATATTACACCTGCCAGGGCCAGACAGCCTTTTCTGCTAAGAAAAAATAAGCCTGATGATCGACCAGAAACCTTGTTTCGAACTTCCTGAGTCACTAGTTGCTCACTTCTCGGAGTATTGCTTACTACACAATGTTATATGGATTGTGCACAAATGTAACTATGAAATCTGTGTCCAATAAAGATACCAAAAAGACCAGCTTCCATTCGCTACCTTTGGAGATACAAATTGATGTTATGAAACAGCTGAACCGGGAGAATCTACTAAAGTTCATTGACTCACTTGAGAAGGATTACAGAGATGCTATATACCTTGTCGATGATTTAGAATATGAGAATTCCAATGTTACCATTATATATGCTGGTGAGCTGTCACGGAGTGAGAATAAGCCATTGATCAGTATTGTGGACATCAGAGATATTACCAAATGGGACTTTGAGGAACTTGTAATTCTTTCAATGTCATCACTTTCTCAGGAATCTATGACACACCAAGTGGGGACCTATACTCTAAGCTTATTCGATCACTTAGCTCGCATTCCACCTTCGAGTTCGTTGACTGTTCCATCATTAGGATTTCAGACGTGATTCTATCCTCTCCCCAAATCTCCTTCAAAGACATTAATGAAGTGTCATTTTCTGAATGTGGGTCGTCCGAAAATCTGTTGGTCAAGGGAGAAGGTGTTGGAACTGTCACACTGGACCATTGTATGGCCTCACTTTTACGAATGGCCAATTTTGATGATCTTTCATGCTATCGTCTTATTATTGAGTGTCAACACGTCGCTGGATCATCGACACATTTTTGTCTAGAAGAAGTGAACTTTAACTCAGAAACAATGGATATTGACTCTGTCTTTGAGATCAGAAATTGTGTGTTTGAAGGGAACCATTTTTCTCTAAATCTACGGTCTCCAAGCAACGAGTCAAGGCCAAAAATCACTAATTTTGAGGCTTCGAGGGTTGAGTCTCTAGTATTGGCATTTAATGGCGCGTTTCCATTGATATCGAAGTTTAACACACCGATGCTGGATCATGTTTCCCTCTCGAATTTTGGACACGCAGAGGCAATAGAGGGCACTGACTTCAACTTTCTTGAAGCTGTTAAAAGTCTGAGTTGTGCAACTTCTTGGATCCATTGATGCGTTCATCTTGGAAAATCTTGACCATGCTAAATCTCCAGCTAACGGAAGACCGTGTGTGGGAGATTCCTAATGTCTTCCTAAATTTGAAGAACCTGACAATTGGGTTCTATATGGATGCACATACTATCCCGTTGATCCAAGCAGTAAGCTTAGAAAGCCTCAATATCATTCATGAAGCATCGAATGATATTGATAGCGAAGGCCTCAAAGTAGTGGCTACGAGCTATCCAAATTTGAAGAAGTTTTCATTTTTTGAGATGTCATTGAGTCAAAGTACATGGACTGACCTTACCGATGTGATACTTTCCATATCTGCTCACATAGAGATAATTGAATTGCGGGAAGTGGAATGTAACTTTCTTAAGAATACTTTTTTACCAGAGTTTCCTCAACTCAGTCAGTTAACAGTCACAGATCGGCGCAATAAGGATGACTTCGATCTCTTCATTGACGCTAAGAAGCTCTTATATGTGTATCTCATACTGGATGGGCGTCATGTGTCATGCATTACAGTGAAGGACTTTCCGTCTCTCGAGGTATTGGAGGTCAGCTCATCTGCGGTTAGTCTTGTCCTGGAATCTGTTACAAGTCTCATGTTCCTGAAGATAGATGGAGTACTGGAGTCCATCAGGGCAGATAGCCTGAAGAAGTTGGTATGTATGATGTACAAACCTTTGGTCAGCTTCTCTGCCGAATCCGCTGAATCCCAAACTGAGGAAGACATTAGTTTTATGAACTGGAAGGCGAAAATCTTTGATGACAGAAACCAAACTTCGAGCGAGGAGTATTACTCCCATTACCTTGACTATTCACAGAGAGGAAAGGAGCAGAAGATGACAGAGAGTGGGATAAGCGAGATAGCTTTATGAGAATAGCAACATTAGGAACTTCTTTGTAGCGAAATGCCTACTGTCATTGAGCCTGATGTTATAATTTGGTTGTTAATATCAAGACCTTCTATGGATGAATCCCGAAATGTCTGCAGCTGATGAATTAAGGACATTTTCAGTTATTCAGGCCCTGCTTACTTGTGACCTACAGCTGAATTATATTCCAAGCTTGAGTCCTTCGGTTCCAACACATAATGTGAATCATTCAAGCAGATGACTTCAGCAGCTTGGGGTACGTACTCTATGAACTAGGGCAATCAGATAAGGGCAATGAGACAACTGAAGGACCAAGAAGTTTAATATTTATCATAAAAAATTAAAATTTTCAGTGATGCATGAAGGATAACTCGCCCAATCAAATACTAAAAACCAGTTCTATCATATGTGATCCATTCTCGACAAGCATGGAACTTTGAATATGGTCAGGTTTTGGAGTAGGTGGCGAATGAGGTCACTTGAAAGTTGGGAAGTTATTAAGCCATATGAGCCATTATGATTACCGTTTACCATTTACGGTGTTGGGTGTTCTGGATAAGAAGGGTCCTGATACTGAAGCAGTCAATGTGTATTCTAGATCCCAAATGAGGGATTAGACGGCGTTTGACGTCAAAATTCAAATTCAATGTGTCAAAGAGTGTGTCCGCACCGGATATAACGCACAGCAAAAAGGCTGGTTTTATATTTAATCCCCCCCTCGACAAATAAATAACACGCAAATACTTTTGAGAAGTGATAAATAGAATGATCCAATCTGTGCTCCAGTCCCTCACGGCGTCGCCTATCCCTGAACCAGAAGAGTCTGACTACGATATATCGCTAAACAGAGCAACCATCTCACAACATGTTGTGTCAAGAAGAAGCCATCATTCTTCGCCTACAAGACCACCCAAGACGCCCAAGAGATCTTCACAGGTATTAGAGAAGGTAGTGAAGGGACATGGGACTGATAATTTATCAACTGAGAGAGTCGAAGTGGTTGTTGATGTGGAACAAGCCGTTAGTGCTCTGCAGACTCTTGAGGCTTTAGTTAAGCAACCTAGTGGAGAATATGAGCAGGATAAGAAGTCATATATTTCATCCGCCAAACACTTAATATCAGCTATGAAATCTGATACGCTGAAAAATGTACAGACGAGTAAGAGCACGATTGAGAACAAGGAAAGAGGTGAGGTTCTCATAGGAATTATGGTTGTCAGTATGAAGATTATACGCCTCAGTATCGAGTTGGGTGCACCAGCTATGGTACGATGTAAGAAGCTCCTTACTGAGATCTTAAGTAATGAAAGGCTAAGCCAGATCTTTGAGCTCCTAGCTGAGATTGTTCTTGTTGGTCTAAGTATGCTCTTAACGATCCTAAAGATGATACAGAGGTGGATGGAGAAGGATTAAAATTATACACCTATTCAGTTACCAGACTGTAGATACCACCTCCATAAATCCTTGAACGATTCCTCTAAGGTAATCTTCGGGTACCAGCCCAGCTGTTCATAAGCCTTCGATACATCTGAAACGAGGACATCCACATCACCTTCACGTTTACCACACTCGACGAATGGGACATCGATATCATTAACTTGGCTGAACAGTTCAATGATCTGTTTAACGCTCAGACCTTTACCACTGCCTAAGTTCCAAACTTCAAAGATATTATTTGAAGACTTGTGATTTTGTTCCAAGAAATCAATCACAAGGATACACGCCTTGGCAACATCCAAAATAGAAACATAGTCTCTGATACCATCATAGACCTTCACTGGTTTATTTGCCGTTAGAGATTTTAAAACCATGGGCATCAGATTCTTGGACTGTTCACCTAGTAAGCCTGATGGATGTACGCCAACGGGGTTGAAGTATCTCAACATGCCGATATCCAAGTAATGGGTTTCCAAGTACTGGTTCAAGATATGTTCAACTTTCAGCTTAGTAGCACCATAGGGGGTAGTTGGGACCAGTCCAGTATCCTCGCTGACTGGAGATTCAGCAGCGCCATACACAGCAGCAGAGCTAGCAAAAACCAGAGCTTTGATCTGCCTTTGTTGCTCAATGGCATTCAGCAAGTTAATAGTCGCACAAACGTTATGCTCAAAGTATAATCCAGGTTGACTCAATGAATCGCTCACAGATTTCAAACCAGCAAAATGGAGCACATTAGTAATTTGTCTCTTTCCATCGTGAAATTCTTCAAAGAATGATTCCAACGTTTGCGAATCTGTAAGATCAACGCTGAAGAACTCCACTGCAGCAAAGGCTAGCGCCTTTATCCCCTCCAGTTGGTCAATCGAGGAGTTTGAGCAGTTGTCAATAATCACCACGTTTCCTTTGATGAGCGGAATAGTATGGGAGGCAATATACCCGAGCCCACCTGTAACGAGCGTATAATTCGTACTATTGCTATCCGTCAGTAGGTGACACAATCCCAGAATGATGACGGCGTACTCACATAGTCATTCTTCAAAAGCACTCCCACTGTTGGGTCTTGGAGACCAAATCGATATTCGATTGTTAGTCCTTACCAAGATTCTCGAAGAACTAAAAAAAAAAGATTACTGTGAAATTGTGCAAAAAAGAGGGTCAAACTGTCTTATCGATAGTAACTTGTGGCTCGTGGACCGTGGTCCCCCATCATCTAGATTGAGAAATTTTCGCGCATTAGGAATTAAGCTCCCAAAGGGGGTTAACGGTGGGTTCGGAGGTAAATTTCGATAAGCGCAGCAGCAATTTAACCGTTTTTGATCGGTGAGTGACGTGTTTCACTCTCTTTGTTCTCTAACTACATTTTATAGGTGAATTGGTGGATAAATATGACCATAAGGACTTATAATATCCAGGATGGAGGTCTGGTGCACACTCCCATGTTTGTGATACATGGTGAATGTTTGCATAGTAAGAGTGGTATCATTACCGTGAAACACAGGAAAGATGAATTCCCCCCATTGTTCTATGAGGTGAACTCTGGATTCTACAAAGCCATCACCCATTTGGAGCCTGGTCTGAATGATTTGGTTTTGATACACTCTGAGGGGAAAGTCGTGAATGGCTATCCTCACTACAGTGGTAATAGACAAGGTATTGGTATGAACTTGAGCATCAACTATCAACCTTTAGACAACAAGCCTATCCATCTGTGTCTCCTCGTGGCTAAAGATTCACCTGGATACTTTGACACAACTTCTATAAAGGGAAACCAAGAGGGTAATGGCATTGACCTTGCAGTTAGAAAACTTAGAGTTGCTGCTAGATTGATGCAAGCCTTCACAAATGAACAGATGCTGAGAGCCGGGTTTGGACAGAGAACTTTTAATTTTACAGAGGAGGCAACAACAGATACGCTCTTTGAACAAGAGCAACATAATCCGAGAACCAGAAGAACTGTCAAGATCCATGTCATTAGATCCCAGAGAACCTTGCAGGAGTTAAGAGACCCAAATCTGGCACAGCAGAACTCCAAAGGTTCCGATACTGGTGGCCTTTTTCGTATCGCATTGGAAGAACTGAAGGCATATTCACCACTGAAGTCCGAGCAAAGGCCCTTCCAAGCCGCAGTGATGTTCTTGGATACTCATTGGGATCCAAAGCTCAAATTGATCTTGACTCATGCTGCATTGGGTGGTGGTGATGATGATGTGAAATTGGCCATCTTTGGCTCACATGGATTGTACTCATGGCCTGCATCTCTTGAGAAAGTCGTGCCTGCATTTCAAGATGATACCAGAAGCAATATCAATGAAGTGGCTGACGATTGTAACGAGTGTGGTACATATTGGGAATGTTTCAATATAACCATGGGTGCCTTCCTTCATGAGATTGGCCACTTGCTGGGATGTCCCCATCAAGTCAGTGGTGTCATGCTTAGAGACTATGTCACTATTAATAGATCATTTGCATCTCGTGAGACTCGTTGTTTGAGAACTGGAAGCTCAGCAAAGGCGCCATTGTTGCCAAAGGATGAATGTGGGTGGAATAGACTCGATATGCTGAGATTCCTATACCACCCTTCATTTAGACTCCCTTCTGATCAACAGGATGCAACTTTTGGTCGGAAATTTTCAAGCAGTCCTTCTCTCTTGCCTCTTAGTAATGGCTCTGCTTCAATCAAATCACCTTCAGGTATTTATGCTATTGAAGTGATTACAGACGATTTAGCCCAGGGCTTCCTAGAGTACACACCACGTTCACTTGGAGGTAATGGTGTTCAGTATGAGATCTTTATCAAGCTACAAGATCTCCAAAACCTCTTACCTCGTGATAAACAACGATGCTCATTCGATGTCAGAGTCCTTGCAGTCGGTGGTGAAGCTCGATATGACAACGTTGCTAAGCTGCTCACTGATAACTCGAACACAATGTTTGTTGACTTCGGAATGGGCAAGCAAACTGCATTGAAATCAGGCGTACTGGGTGACTCTAATAATGGTAAGAAGGTTGACCCAGTTCTTTTCGACCCTAAAAGAATCGTCAATATCCGTATCTACTGGGGAGGTGCTTTGGATGGTATCCGGTTCGATATGGGACCAAGTAATCAGCCACCACCTGTGCCACGGAGAGATTATAAGAATATTCTTTCGAAGGTTATGTCTGCTCTCTCCATTTCTGAAGCTTATACTGTGGAGTCAGATGTGACAATTGGGAAGCCAACGAACAACTATACTGACTTCCAACTACAACCTGGTGAGACCATCAAGGAGTTCAGATTCAGATCAGGTGCTTGGATTGATGCTGTTCAGATCATCACTAGTACGGGTAGAATTTCTGATATGTTTGGAAATAAGACCGGCGGCGGTGAACATACTCTAAGTGCACCATCTGGATTCCAAATTGTCGGTATCTTTGGTTCGGTTGGTAATTGGCTTGATTCTATTGGCATCATCTACGCCCCTGTGATTTAAAAATACGGCCATTCCATTCGTTCAGCAATTTAATATACACTCATTTCCAATACTTTATTAAATAAATAGGGTTCACTTTTCTGTAGCCTTCAATTTTGATAGCTTTTCATTCAGTTTATAAGCCTCGAGGTTCAGCTTTGGCTGTTGGGATACCTGTTCCACCCTTTCAGGAATACCTCGTGCTTTCTTCAGTGTCTCAGCATGTGAGACCAGACCTGCTCGAATGGTGTTCAAGGTTGAAGTTGAAGATCCAGAATGACTATGACTTAACCTCGGAGGAGCAGTTGGTACCACAGAGTACTTCCGTTCTCTAAATGCAACCCCCATTTCTTTCACTTTCTTCTTATGGATCTGATCTTCAGATATTTTAAAGAACCAGTCCTTCTGCTCATCATACTCATATAGGGACCATTCAACACCATATGGTTTAGGCTCAAGCAAATAGACACAATGAAGTGGTATATCCAAGTTTGTAATAACATCACGGTTTAGATTCATAAAGTAACCAAGAAGGACACGAGCAACAACACGATGAGTAATCAGAAGGACATGATCAGTGGTACGTTCAACTTCGTTGATGATTGGTCTCACACGATTGATGACGTCCAAATAGGATTCACCGCCAATACCAGGATATCTATATCTCAACTTATCCATGATACGTGCGCTATACTCATCAGGATACTTATTCTGGATTTCTTCGTAAGTCATACCTTCGCAGGTACCAGCACATAACTCATTTAACATTCTGATCTCCTTAATATCGAACTGGTCCTCTGGGAAGTAGTCTGCAGTTTGAACTGCTCTTGTAAGCATACTTGTCCAGACATTGAATTCTGGTTCAATAGGCATAGAACTCATCTCACCTTTCTCAATCATGTCTGTATATCTTGCGACTTGAGAGTCCCTGAAGGTCTTCTTCTCCTGCTGCATGAATCTTGACAAGGTCTGTGCAAATTTCTCACCACGTTGCGTCAATTCAGCATCCCCACCGATACGACCACTCACATTATCGACACTTTCACCGTGACGAGTGATCCAGATTTGACGCTCATTCAAGTTAAAGTTGAGTAAGTAGTAGATAGCCTGAGATGCTAAAAATCCCTGTATGTTATACGCCACAACTTTCTTCCCGACATCGATCATCTTGATATATTGTAAGTTCTCATCGTCTTCTATAGTTTCGTATGCTTTCTCGTAGTTGTGTAATCTTTCCGTGAAGTCCTTTAGGGCCAATTGTGGATCCATATCTTTGTAGTCTGGTCCGCTCAACTTAAGATGGACATTCTTCTGGACAATTGCCGGATCCGAACATATACTCTCCAAGAACAACACTTTGATTAAAGAGCTCCTCTGCTTGATTTTCTTTAATACACGTTGTCTTCTCACTTTTGTACTGTTCGTTGCATCAAAGATTCCCACCGATCCCTTTCCCTCTAGAACGAAATCCAATAGTTGGTCTAGGGTATCCATAGCCCATTTATCTCTGATCTTGGTTGTCTCTTTGTTCTCAGGGTTGAAGAAAGAGGCATCGTGTTCTGTGGTTGCCGCTGGCGTTGTGGGGGCTGGAGATTGGACATCGGTCAATGGCTCCTTAGACGGCCCAATATTAGCGGCGGTTGCATCTTTTCTTCTCGTGTTACCCACATTGAACACCCTGCACTCGTGTTGGAGCCAATTCAAGTACCTCGTCAACTTGTTCGTGATGTAGGACTTTCCGCGCGCTGGTAAACCAACCATGACGATAACAAGCTTGGAGCCTGCTTCATTGGCTAAGTATTGTTGCTTATGACCATGAGACAAAGACTTGGTCACACCAGGCAAGTCAATTGCGGTGCCTCTTCTTTTAGGCAGCTTCAATTGTGTCACGGAGGAGGCCACTGCTAGAGGTTGGATCTCTGGGGAGTTCTCCACCGAAGGGTCTTCCGAGTTGGTATTAGAGACAGAAGGCGAAGTACTCGTAGACACCGCAGGAGTGTCAGATAGTGGTCTCTTGTTGAAGTCAGGCATTCTGAGATTGACATCACCCGCGGTTGCATCGCCGCGATCTCGGCCCTGGTTTGGTATCATCAAGCAATCAGTTATGCTAACAGCATGGGAGCCACCTGATGTGCTCGGACTGAGGTCGTCCTCAGAGCTTGAAGCTATAGCGTTGTCGCTATACAACAAGTTCTTTCTATCTGCCATCTGGGATCTCACTCTGGTAGCTTTGGATCTTTCGATTTGAGGCTATTTTGGTTGTTTACGTTTCCACGATTTGAATCTAATGGCTGCTGAAGGGGATCACTTTTTGGGGTATCTGGGGCAGCGGGCTCACAACCCTCGATAGAAATTTAAACCGATGTATGGCGGGCTATCTAAAGGCAGCTGGCACGGTTAAGAGTAATTGATTATTGAGGTATCCAGCGTCATCCAATATGTGTTTTATATGATCATAGATATCTTTTTATGTGGCTGAAAGAGTCACTGCCACCGTCAAATCATCAAAAACTCGGATCTGCCATCTGCGCTCCGGCACCAACAATTGACACAAAAACCTTCTTCGAAGATCTAATCGATTTGGATTGTGAAGAACTTTTTGCAGGTTTCAATGCAAATACTGACTTCCTTCTTTACTCAGATCATCACAAGTTACAACTGTGATACTAGCCTACCTATCCTGACCATTCCCACCATCTTAATCCTTAGAGGACTCCCACCTGTCATTTCTTATCCCGCGGCGTCCATTGGCTGAGCTCGTGCCATTGTGTAGCAAAAAAATCACGTATTGAAAAAGGGGAGATCGCTTTAGTATTGTGATTAATAATTATTACCAAATGATAGTTTATAGAGCAGTGAATACACTCCACTTGCCACTCACACCTTTTTGGAACCAACCCCGTAACGCATAGAGCCACAAACCAGTAAAACCCGGGTAACCCCGTCGATGAGATGCTGCGCAGACCGAAATCCGAAAATTTTCTTTTTGGGCCATCGAACGCATAGAGAAAAAAATTTAGGCAGAAAGCCCTGATTGGTTTCAAGCTTTGACTTTCAGTGCTACGAAGTACCCTAAACCATGTCTGACGAAGTGAGTGGAAGTGCATAAAGTTATGAATACCATGTGCTAACATCATCTAGATCATCTGGCAAGTTATCAACCAGCAGTTCTGTGCTTTTAAACTCAAGACCACCAAGGAACAGAATTTCTGCAGAAATGAGTACAACGTCAGTGGTCTCTGCACACGTCAATCGTGCCCTTTGGCCAATGCCAAGTACGCCACTGTGAAGAACATTGATGGTAAGCTATACCTCTATATGAAGACAGCAGAAAGAGCGCACACCCCAGCTAAACTATGGGAAAGAATCAAATTGTCCAAGAACTATACAAAGGCATTGGAACAAGTCGATCAACATTTGCTATATTGGAACAAGTTCTTAATCCATAAGTGCAAGCAGAGACTCACGAGATTGACACAAGTGGCCATCACAGAGCGTCGTATGGCCCTTAGAGAAGATGAGAGATCATATGTCGGTGTTGCGCCAAAAGTTAAGAGAAAAGAACAGAACAGAGAAAGAAAAGCCCTGGCTGCTGCAAAGATTGAAAAGGCTATTGAGAAGGAGCTTTTGGAGAGATTGAAGAGTGGTGCTTACGGTGACAAGCCATTGAACGTTGATGAAAAGATATGGAAGAAGGTCTTAGGTCATGTGGAAGAAGAAGACGGTGTCGAGGAAGAGGAAGAGGAAGATTACGATAGTGAAATGGAAGAAGAGGATGACAGCGATGTCGGCGAGATCGAGTACGTTGAAGATGAAGGCGATGAAGACTTGGTGGATGTTGAAGATTTGGAGAGATGGCTCGATGGTTCCGATTCTGATTCTCCGCAAGAAGAGGACACTGAATCAAGTGATGACTCTAGTGACGAGGAGTCCAATGACAAGAAGCGTAAGAAACAGCAAGCTAAGGAAGAGAGAGCCAAGAAGAGACGTGCCAGAATCGAAGTTGAGTATGAAGAGGAGCCTGCACAGACCAACACTGTCTCTGCTAATGTCTAATGAACTCCTCTTATGTCCCTTTGTTTTCCTTGCATCTTTTCACTTTCGCATATGTACATTAAACTCATTAAATAGAACTCATATTTGACAAAAACTGCTAGTTTAACCGATTAAGTGGCTGTGCATTGAAGTGCCCATGGCTGCTCAGTGCTCATCACCATTCGCGAACCCTATATGATGGCTGAGCTTGACAGACTTGAAGTTCACACACATCAACAAAAAACAGCCAACAAGGGGAAGAGCTGCCAACTTGAGAATTCATCTGCAATAGGAGCAGTGAGCAATAGAAGAGAAGAATGAGTGGCAGAAGAGGGAATGACCCCTTTGCAGATACCAACAACAACACGCTGTTCGACGTTGACCTGCTTGATCCCGAACCACTGAGTTCGCGCGATGCCGACTTGCTAGGTGACGATGTAAACGTGCCATCTGCTTATAAGGATGACGGTTTGGATATGCTGAGGACTGGTGTGATACCTCAGGAGACTGTAAACTTGGAGGACCCTTTTGACGATAAGTTTATCGAACAGGATGAACGTGACACGTCGTTCCAAGGCCAGAATAGAGGCAAACAGAGTTTGTTCTCAAACATGCGCCAGAAATTGGGGATGTCCTCACAGTACGAAGATATGGGTATACCGTTAGAGGATTATCCAACTAGAGATGGTGTTGATGACCCATTTAAAGATCCAGAGAGACCAGCGGCAAGAGCCTCCGAGAGACCAGGAAGGGACCTTGCGGAGGATGAACGCAACACTTTTGATATTCGTCGTATATGGGATAGATTACGTGGTCGGAAGAGAAGCCAGGCTTCCCAGGGACCAAGAGTCATTCATTTAAACGATAAGGTGTCGAATAATGCGTTTCGGTATGGTGATAATCATGTCTCAACGACAAAATACAATTTCGCAACATTCTTGCCAAAATTCCTTGTCCAGGAGTTCTCAAAATATGCTAATGTCTTCTTTCTTTTCACTTCTGCTATTCAACAAGTGCCGAATGTTTCTCCAACGAATAGATACACCACGATTGGTACTCTCTTTGTCGTGCTATTAGTTTCCGCGTTGAAGGAGATAATGGAGGATATCAAGAGATCTAATTCTGATAAAGAGCTGAACGATTCGAAAGTTGAGGTCTTATCACCTGAACACGGCGAATTCCTTACTAAGAGATGGATTAACGTATCTGTCGGTGATATCGTTGCAGTGAGATCAGAAGAGGCTATCCCTGCCGATTTGGTACTATTGAGTTCGTCAGAACCGGAAGGTTTATCCTATATTGAAACGGCAAACTTAGATGGTGAGACCAACTTGAAGATCAAACAGTCTCTCCCAGAGACTTCCCATTTGGTCTCATCTACGGATCTCATCGCAATGAAAGGGAAAATTCTTTCAGAACAACCAAACTCAAGTCTTTACACTTATGAAGGAACATTGAACCTGAACAATAAGGAATACCCATTGACCCCAGAGCAATTGATATTGAGAGGTGCCACTTTGAGAAACACTGCATGGATCCATGGTCTTGTGATCTTCACTGGTCATGAAACGAAATTGATGCGTAACGCCACTGCCACTCCAATTAAGAGAACCGCCGTAGAACGTATCATCAATTTACAGGTCATTGTCTTGTTCGGTGTCTTAATTGTCCTTTCGTTGGTCTCCTCTATCGGTAACGTCATTAAGGTCAGTACTGATTCGAAACATTTGACTTACTTATACTTGGAAAACAGAAGTAGGGTTGGCTTGTTTTTCAAAGATTTGCTTACTTATTGGATTTTGTTCTCCAACTTAGTTCCAATTTCTCTTTTCGTCACTGTGGAAATTATCAAGTATTACCAGGCATATATGATTGCTTCAGATTTGGATATGTATTACGAGGGCACAGATACTCCAACTGCTGTGAGAACTTCAAGTTTGGTCGAAGAACTGGGTCAAATCGAGTATATTTTCAGTGATAAGACCGGTACATTGACACGAAACATCATGGAGTTCAAATCTTGCTCCATTGCTGGCCGTTGTTATATCGAGGAAATACCGGAAGATAAAGAGGTAAAGATCATTGATGGTATTGAAACAGGGTTCCATACCTTTAAGAAGATGTTCGAAAACTTGGAGACAGGTGATGATGCTACTTTGATTGACGAATTTTTGACACTTTTGGCCACTTGTCACACTGTTATTCCAGAATTCCAAAGTGACGGTTCTATCAAATATCAGGCTGCTTCTCCAGATGAAGGTGCCCTTGTTGAGGGTGCTGCTAGCTTGGGTTATAAGTTCACCATCAGAAAACCAAAGTTTGTCACTATTGAAGCTCGTGGAAGAAACCTGCAATATGAATTGCTACACGTTTGTGAGTTCAACTCTACCAGAAAGAGAATGTCTGCGATTTTCAGGCTCCCAGATGGTTCTATAAAGTTGTTCTGTAAAGGTGCTGACACGGTCATCTTTGCCAGATTAGGTGAAGATAATCCATATGTCACTGCCACAACTCGCCAATTGGAAGACTATGCGGCTGAAGGTTTAAGAACTTTGTGTATCGCTACGAGAACCATTCCACAAGATGAATATATGCAGTGGGCTAGACGCTATGAAGAGGCAGCTACTTCTATGGATAACAGAACTGAGAAGATGGATGAAGTCGCTGACCAGATTGAAAAGGATTTATTCCTGATTGGTGCCACTGCCATTGAAGATAAGTTACAAGATGGTGTTCCTGAAACCATTCATACTTTGCAAGAGGCTGGTATCAAGATTTGGGTTTTGACCGGTGACAGGCAAGAGACTGCTATAAATATTGGTATGAGCTGTAAGCTGCTCAGTGAGGATATGAACTTGTTGATCGTTAATGAAGAAACTCCTGAGGCGACCAAAGAGAACATCAAGTCCAAATTGGAGGCCATCAACGAATACAGAATCTCTCAACATGACATTGATACTTTGGCTTTGGTCATCGATGGTCAGTCTTTGGGTTATGCCTTGGATCACTGTGATGACTTACTTTTGGAATTAGGTTGCCTTTGTAAAGCAGTTATCTGTTGCAGGGTTTCTCCATTGCAGAAGGCACTTGTCGTGAAGATGGTTAAACATAAGAAGAAAGCTCTGTTGTTGGCCATCGGTGATGGTGCAAATGATGTCAGTATGATACAGGCCGCCCATGTTGGTGTTGGTATCAGCGGTATGGAAGGTATGCAAGCAGCAAGAAGTGCTGATTTTGCTATTGGTCAATTCAAGTACTTGAAGAAGCTTCTTTTGGTACATGGTTCTTGGAGTTATCAAAGAATCTCAACTGCCATCTTGTACTCTTTCTACAAAAATATCGCATTATACATGACCCAGTTTTGGTACGTCTTCTCCAACTGTTACTCTGGTCAATCTATCATGGAATCCTGGACTTTGACTTTCTACAATGTCTTGTTTACTGTGTTGCCACCGTTTGTTATTGGTGTCTTTGATCAATTTGTTAGTGCCAGATTACTTGAGCAATATCCACAATTGTATCAATTGGGGCAGAAGGGTGCCTTTTTCAATGTCACGATTTTCTGGGGTTGGGCTGTTAACGGTTTCTATCATTCCGCGTTGAATTTTATTTTGGCTACCTTGTTCTACAGATATGGATTTGCATTACATAATGGATACACTGCCGATCATTGGGTCTGGGGTACTGCGATTTATACATCATCTGTCTTGACAGTATTGGGTAAAGCCGCATTGATCACTGCCAATTGGACAAAGTTTACTCTTATTGCAATTCCAGGTTCATTCTTGTTTTGGCTAGCATATTTCCCACTTTACTCCACTATTGCACCATTGACTAGTGTTTCTAAAGAGTATAGAGGTGTGCTAGCTCATACTTATACCTCTGTGACCTTTTGGGCCATGATTCTTGTCGTTCCAGTCTTATGTTTGATGAGAGATTTCGCATGGAAGTACTACAAGAGAATGTATTACCCAGAGAGTTATCACTATGTCCAAGAGATCCAGAAGTACAATGTTGCCAACTACAGACCACGTATTGAGCAATTCCAAAAGGCGATCAGAAAAGTGAGACAGGTTTCACGTATGCGTAAACAAAGAGGTTTTGCCTTCTCACAATCTGAAGAGGGACAAGAGAGACTTGTTAGAATGTATGATACTACACAATCGAGAGGAGTCTATGGTGAGATGAGAGAAGCTGAGCAATGAAACTCCTTCAGTAAATTATTGTGATTATAGAACAACATCTTTAATGTCAATGTTCTTATGGATGAATTCTCTTGAACCACCACCACCTAAGTAATCACCAACAACTTGGCCATGTCCTCTAATTTGGTATTGGTAAATGACCAAACCTTCAAGGCCTACTGGACCTCTCGCATGGATCTTATTTGTAGAGATACCAACTTCAGTACCAAAGCCGTATCTGAAACCATCAGCAAATCTCGTAGATGCATTCCAGTAGACACCGGATGAGTCCACAGCCTTGAGGAACTTCTCTGCGGTTTCTTTGTTCTCTGTGATGATGGACTCAGTGTGGCCTGAAGAGTGGATGTTGATGTGACTAATGGCACTGTTGACATCTCTGGTGTAATCCACTGCAATGTCAAACGAGAGGAACTCCTTATCAAAGTCACCTTTGACAGCTGACACGATGTACTCAGATTTTGGCAATTGAGCAGCAACTTGTTCAGTGACGTGAAGCGTAACTTTGTTGTCTAATAGAAGTTTAACAATCTCAGCAGTCTTCTCTTTTAAGGACTCGTGGATTAAGAGTTGTTCCACAGCATTACAACCAGCTGGATAGTTGGTCTTAGAATCTAAAACCACTTTAGCAGCCATCTGGAGATCAGCATCCCTGTCCACATATATGGAACAAATACCATCTGCATGACCCAACACAGGGATCTTTGTATTACTCTTGATGTTTCTAACCAACTCGTTGGAGCCTCTTGGAATTACCAAGTCAATGTACCTGTCTTGATCAAGCAAGGCAGCAACATCTTCTCTAGAAGCGATCAATTGGATAGCATCCTTTGGAACCTTCGTAAAACTCAGCGCCTCATTGACAACACTTGCCATGGCGGTGAAAGTATTAAGGGACTCTTTGCCACCTTTGAGGATAGCACTGTTACCGGACTTAATAGCCAAGGCGGTTATGTTTGCGATAACCTCTGGACGAGATTCAAAAATGATCAAAAGGACACCGACTGGTGCAGTGACCCTGTATAAGTCCAAGCCTTCATCCAACTGTCTAGCCATAGTCAACTTACCCACTGGGTCTTCTAAAGCGGCAACATCAAGAACACCTTGGAGCATGACATCGAACTTATCACCCTTAGAGAGGTCCAATCTCTTGATCAATGATGGCGAGAGTTTTGCAGCTTCAGCATTGTTCATATCGAGGACATTCGCCTTGAGGATCTCATTCTTAGATGACTTCAAAGCATTATGGACGGCCTGGAGAGCAGCGTTTCTCTCATCGTTGGACAGGGTCTTGAGCACTGTGAAAGCGGCACGGGAATTCTTAGCGATTTGTTCGGCCATCTTATGTCTGTCTGTTGTGGGTGCTCTTTGTTGTGTATGGTCTTTGCGCTGACTAAAAATTTCACTTTCGAGTCATCGCAGAGACCACAACAGCATCAACACGATATGGGGACAAAGTTGGTGGGCGGGTTGGTGGTCCCCCTTAGTACTACAAGCTTTATTAGAATGTAGACATCCATTATATCAACCCAAATGCCTAAACTTACAGTTGGGTTCAGAACATGAGCTGTTGATGAGTTCAAAGGGGCACAACAATCCGTCAGATTGTTCGGTCTTGTTCAGCAACGAGTTGTATGGTTTAAAACTATGCACTTGTTCCTATATAGAGAGTTAGTGTTGTTAGTATTGCAGCCCGTGTGGCAAAAAGAAGATGTATCAGTAATTACCTTGGGGATCTTATGGATCGTTTCGTCATAAGACTGTGATTGCTGCTTCTTCTTTATCTGGTTCAATAACTTTTCCTTAAGCTGTAATCTTCTTTTTTCATCTTCATCTAACTGTTGTTCCCTCTTGTTCAATATATCCAACTTGTGTAATGCTGTTGATAGTTGATGCTTCAAGTCATCTGTGGAAGACAGTACTTCATCTGTCTTCAGTCTCTTGGCCTCGTTCAACTTCTGCTTCAAGTCTTCCATTTTACGTTGAAGTTCAGCTAATTGTTTCTCATAGGAATCTATGCTTCCCTGTATCTCCTCTTGTTCCCTCAACCGTAAATTATCCTCGTTCTCCTTCTGTTCAATCTGCTTATTAGTCATTTCAATCATCTCATTAACCAGTTCCTTGGCTTGTTCAACGTCTTCAATTTTCATCTGCTGAACATGGGACAGCCTTCTCTTTCTCGGTAGTTGCTCCTCTTCTTCCTCTTCTCCTTCCTCATGTTCACTGTCATCCTCACTGGACTCCAAATTGATCACCAAATCCTTCAACCACTCAGGTCTGGGCTCGTTCCTATACACCTTGTTACTATAAAAGCTCCATTTCTTTGGCTCGTACACCTCCTGTTGTGGTACGGTGTTCTCAACTACTGGCGCCGTTGCATACTCGGGTATCACGTCCACCGGGAAGTTCCATTCCTTGTACAACTCGATTAAGAACTCCCTATCCACTACTGATCTTGAACATATCTCTTCCAATGAAAATCCCAAACTTCTCAAATCCAGCACCGCCTCGTATAACTTCTCCTTGGTCTCCGGGGTCATCGGTGTAGGTGTCGACGCCTTGCTCCTGCGCATAGACAACAACACCGCCTGTCTCTTTGCCTCCAAGTCACTCATGACGCTCTCGCTTCCTTCTCTTCACAACAGTATTGATATTGTTGTTGTTGCTCTTGCTGTTCTCTTTTGTTGTTTAAGAGCTTGTGATCTTCTTGAAAATTTTAATGGCACGCTTATTGTGCTTTGTAATCGCTTACGTCATTTATCATCAATTAGGGGTGGTGTCTCCTTTATACTATAAAAAGGAGACTTTCGCTATGTGTTATTCCTTGTGCTATTCCTCTCTTTCCCTATCTCTTTCTCTTTCTTTTATGTTGATCGTTTCGTGACTTCGAAGTGGACCGCTTGTTTAGTGCAGCACCGCCTACGAGTCCTCAAGCTCGGGCACGTCCTGCCCCAGACCACAATACTTTCTAATACACTACTGGCATGCTGTCAACTCTGCCCGTTTACAGTTCACAACATCATTACTATCATCCATCCAGTTCTAATGTGTTTGTGAATATTGCATAGCGTTGTTCAATGGCACTTGGTTCTTCCTCATAAAGTCCCATAAAAGGTAAGTCTTTCAGTATGGAATGGAACCCACTGACCATGAAATAGATAAATTTACGAAGCACCCCACTCATTGAGTGAGGTATCAGGATCTGACAGTAGCAAGGCGGAGCTGTGATGAGAATGTGGTTTTCGATACTAAAAGTGCTGATGTTGGAGAATGTGGGTTACAACACGGAAGCTGAGAATTGAATTGTAAACAAACCTCCCGAACAACAAAAATACAACGAGACAAAGGAACAAGCCCGCCCCCCCCCTAAAGGTGGTCATCCGAACAGCTAAATTCTTAACAAAATGGCATCACGAAGTCAATCACTGAGTCCAAAGAAGTCCAAAAGGATCTCTGCGAAGCCAACAATCATTACCCCATTGTACGTATAAACCGTTTGGGCCCCTTTACTTGAACCCGCAACTGACATCAGATCTAGCTTATCAGAGAAACTTTTTGGTTCTTCAATTGGCAATAGAACACATGCACTACCCTCATACAAAGAAATTGGACCACCTGACTTGATTCATGTCTCGAAATATAGTAAATACTCCCAAAAGGAGGAAGGGCAATATCATTTCATCACAGGCGTCGATCTATCTTCACCAACTGCACCATTGGCGTACTTACAAATGATAAGCTTGCAATTAGACTCTGTGAAGAAACATCCAGCTATCCTTACATACTGTGCATACAATTCGTTTAGTCGTTGTGATATTCGTATCAGGGTAGAATCACCACAGACATCAGAAGGTCAATTCCAGCTTCAACTGTTGCCAGCCAACAGATCTCAAAAAATCATTAATGAAGTCAGTGATCAGACCTGGGATGAAATATTCATCAGTGGTATAGTAAGATCTCTTATGATCAACCTGGATAAAGAAAGAAAGATCCCAGCATTGGTTGAGAAACAGCTGTTTCAATCAAGGCAACAAACTCTGTGGATGATTTCCAAGATGGTCGAATTGTTGCCAAAAGGGTCAGCGCTTGGTGCTAAGGATACTGTACAGAAACCTTCACTTCATGAGAACTTCTTGGTAGATGCTCTATGCTATGTTGTTCAAATTACTGGGTTGTTCCAACATGCCATCGCTGAAATTCAGAAATTGCCAATTGACCTGACTTCTCTAATTGCTAAGCTACTCTGTCTGATGGACAACGAGATTGAGGCTGTAAAATACCTCTATAAGGCTATCAAGCATAACTCACGAGACCCGTTGTTGTTAAACGAACAAGTGAAATTGTTGCTCAAAAAGGATCAACCACAATTGGCTTTAGCATCAGCAATGACATCTATCAAAACAGACCCATTAAACTTTGAATCATGGTATTGGTTAACCATATGCTACATCTTAAACGGTGATGTCAAAGCCGCATTGATTTCTTTGAACTCGACACCCATGTTTCCACAGAGACACAAAGATCTAATCAATTTGGATCCAAAGGACATGATTCAACTACCTGAACCAACAGAAGGGAAAGTCCAATCCGTCTGGCAATCCACATCTCAAATTTTTGGCGCAAACTCTGAAAATTTACTTCAGTTTACACCAAGGTTTGAAGTCGAAGCAGTGGATCCAGCGTTGAAGAGGGTCAACACCAATTTGATGAGGGGTACACATAAGATGGCATATGACACATTGATTTTGATGATCAACAAAATCGGATGGGAGCAATTGCTGAAATTCAGAGCCGAAGTGTTCATCATGGATGAAGAGTATAAGTCAGTATCTACAGTTACACTTCATTCCCAGGCTAAACTCCCAGATATCAAGACCAAGAGACAATGTGAAAGATGGCTAGATGACCTTTTTCTGATCATCTATGATGACTTACGCATAACCTTGATCGTTGAGAATGAACTGAATTCGGATAAGCCATTGAAGCACAGTGCCCTGGAATGGGAATTGATAGGATTGACAGCTTATAGAACTGGACATTACTCGAGTTGTGTTCCTGCTTTGAGAACTACCATAAGTGCCAACTTTGATATCATATCATCCATGAAACTATTAAAGCTCTGGGAGTATCATTATCTCCAACCACAGCTGAACAAACATAGATGGATTGGTTCCAAGGAGAAAGTCGAAATGTCACTGGATACAATCTTGGAAATTTTGTTGTACATTATCAGTTACAACATTAGATTCTATAACGAGTTCCAGCTGGATGTATTGCTTTTCCTGAAAAAACTGTGTGTCAAGTTCGATAAGGAATTCATAAAGAATAAGATCCAGGTGTCCTTTGAGAACGACAACGATGATTACACTAACTCAGGAGTCATCCCGCCATTCGATAAGTTGATCGAAACCATTGACACTTTAAGTCATTACTAGCTTGAAATACAAAAGTGATTGTGTTTATTAACATTCATGTGTACATCTATAACTGTTCCTCACCTCACAACTCATCACCACGAAGAGCAATATCAGCTGGCTTGTAGTCCATGAAGAAGTATTTTAAAACCAACTCGATAGCCCATGCAACAACCAAATCTAACACGATCGTAACAGTCAACTTGGCTTTAAACTCCGTGGTCATTGGGACAAATTTCATCATTTCGTTCAACTCTGGGATGAATTCAGTGGAACCCGCGAGAGCCAAACCTGCGACACCCAAAAGACCATAGTACATACCCTTGTTCTCAGTAATAGACTCCTTGAATGGCTTACCTTGATAATTCACAGCAAATGTGGACACTTGTTGAGCCAACTGAATCAAGAAGATACCAGTGTTCAATAAAGAAGGAGCAAACTCCTTCTCCAAATCAACCTTTGGTTCTCTTGGTTCGAGTCTGTAAATCTCGGTGGTTACATAGATCAATGTAGCGATATGGACAGCAAACTGGCCCAAAATAGAGCCCATGATGTAGATGTTGAAGATACCAGGCTGTGGTCTTTGCTTGGATAATTTCTCAACAGGCTGACCCTTAGAGATAGACAAGAAACAAACAGAGATCAACAAACCGGAGACGGTGGCTTGACCGTCACCGAATTTGACACCGGCAAGATAGATAACGGAAAGGGAATAAGCACTAATCAAACAATTCAAGGCAAGGATCTTATACATCTGGATGGTTGAGACCAAAGCGCAACGGCCCTGACGAATGATGTTGGTAACAGCAGAGACATTGGCTAATTTAGAAGTGAAAGGTGCAGCAACAGACGCATCACCCAGCTTCAAAGCTGGAGCCTCGTTCTCTTGTTCCAATTCGTTCAAAGATCCCATCAACATATTAGACAATTCACTTGAAGCATCACTACCTGTAACAATACCTTGGGCGTCGACAACTGGTAAATCATTCTTAGATTTCTCAGCAAGTTTCTTCATCTCAGGGGTGATCTCAATACCTTGTTTCTCGAGAGCCTTCAAGTAGTTTGGGTTAGATGGACCTGGTGGGTACAAATGAGCAATTGGCATTGGCACAGGAGGAGCTGGTTTATTCCATCTAGCCATTAATTCACATTGTTTATCGTAAACCTTTTGAGTAGCTTCCAATTTTCTTTGTTCCTGGATCTTTTTCATACCCTCTTCAGTTCCGTTCAAAAGAGCAACACCAATGTGAGCCTGTTTCAAAGCACCAACATCATTAGTACCATCACCACACATCAAAGTGTTGTAGCCCATGGCCTTTAAAGTATTCAAGATGAATTCCTTTTGAGTTGGAGAAACACGAGCGTAGACCCATGTGTGTCTAATCAAAGAACGCAACTGTGGGTGTTCTAGCAACTTAGCCAAAGCATAACCGGTAATAGCAATATCATTTGTCTCGAAGAAGGACTCATCAATCTTGTCAGTCGAGCTGAATGGGATGATCCTGGTTTCTTCGACATTTCTCCAGATCAACTCGTGGTCACCATGGTGCTCCTCTGGGGCATCCAAGATCAAAACTTCGCGCTCAACGATCTTCACCTCCTTGGCGACGAAGACAGCAGTCAACGGGTTATCACCAGTAATCATGATAGAACGGTGACTAGATTCGTTCAGCATTTGGATGGTCTCAATGGCATCTTCTTTCAAAGGACAGTGGAAGACGATGAAACCACCAAACTGCAAACCCTCTTCAACGGATTCACGCTCCAACTTGTTAACCTTAGATGGAGCAATTTCGTCTTCCAAGTACTTATAAGCTAAAGCTAAGACACGAGAACCAGAGCGAGTAAACGATTTGTAGATGTCTTCGTACTTCTCTGGAATAGTGGTTAATCTGTGACGAATAGTCTCAGGTGCACCCTTAACAGAAACCAAAGTTTTAGGGCCAATAGAAGAAATTGAAGAAGATCTCTTCAGAGCAGAAGAGAATTGGAAGCGACGTAGAATCTTAATCTTTTGAGTCTTATTAGCACCGATAGATCTAAATACGACGTCCTTATCACCCAACTCCCAGCCAACGGCATCCAAAGTAGCCTTCTCCATTGGGTCACCGACAACCTCACCATCATCCAACTTTACCAAAGCATGAGCAGAGCCCAAAACCAAGCTAGTGATTTCTGGAGCCTCACTTGGCTTCGATAGATGACGAATGTCCCTTCCGAAGCCAGCCAATCCTTCAAAGACCAAGTCTTCACCGGTCAACGTACCTGTCTTATCAAAACAACAAACATCAATTCTACCAGCCATTGGGATTCTGAATGGTTCGGTACAATAGATGTAGTACTTACTCAAAGCAGCCAAAGAGGAGTTCACAGCCATTGTGAGCTCCATTGGCAACTCTGGTGGAACGACAGAAGTGATAATCAAGACACAGTCCAAAATAAGCTTGTTCTGAATACGACCCATTCTAGTACCTTCCACCCAAACGTACCAAGAGGCAGCAATGGCGAAGACAAGGAGAAACAAGATGAAGAAGAATGATTCCCAGTTACCAACGGAAATACGTTCAGCAGAGAAGATCATGACACGGACAAGAGAACCTTGCGAAGTTTCGAAACCAGTCTTGGAGACAATAGCAAGAGCACCATTATCTGGGGCATTAGCAATGGTGGAATCACTTGGTGGAGTCACCTGTAAAGTCTTAGTACCTCCATGAAGTACGGAATTCTTATCAAGACCGTCCAAATCCAAGTTCTCATGCGCCGGACGCAACTTAATAGATTCCTTCAACAAAGGAGTGGATTCACCGGAAAGCATGGCCTCGTTAACGATAGCAGAACCATCAACAAGTACCATATCACAAGGAATGGCATATTCCTCACCAGTGCGTGTAACAGAACATAAATCACCTGGTAACAAATCAGTAGTCTCAATCTGCTTCCACTTACGGTCTCTGAAGACCCAAATGTGGAATGGCTTGACACCCATAGTTCTGAATTCACTCATGGTGGAACGACGCTGGAACACAGTGGTACATTCAAAAGTGACTAGCATGAACAAGGTAAATAAGGAATAGTACCAAAACTCATCAAGCAACCAAAGACCAACACAGAACACCTGGAAAACGAAGAATGGAGCAGTGGCATGTTCTTTGAACAACTCTAAAAAGGTTGGTACTGGGATATCAAACAAGTTCTTACCGTACAGACGTTGGCTTTGGGACAAATCACCACTGAGACCCTTTGACTTTTGAAGATCACCCACTAGTGGCTCTTGGTCAATGGCGAACTGCGGTGGAGAAAATTGCCGTGTCTTATTATCAAGCAAAAACCGGCGTTTCTGAAACACAAAGGACACCTGTTGTTCACCGTTTTGCGTCTCTCTTGAGACCGAAACGATGGCGCCGGCGCCAGCGTTTGCCGCTGGCTGAATGAGTATGTGAGTGGCATCCTCCAAGGAGACAACCTTCACGTAATTGAACAGGGCATCAATCGCGATATTCCAGTTTGGTGCGAGCATGAGCACACTGTGCAGAGTGATGATGGAACCCAAATAGACAAAGGTCCATTCAGAGCCCTTAATGTACTCATCGTACTTGTACCAGTAAATCTGGAGGAAGAACGGATAGAGGATCATGAATGGCCAGATGTAGATACGCTGCGCGAACTCTCTCGGCCTCAGCAGCTCGGCGGTCTTCACCGCTGCGTTGTCGATGAGTGTGCCCATTGTGCTGTGCTTCTCTGATCTGCTTTCTGGTGTGGATGGACGAGCCGCTGTTAATGCTGTCCGATTTTCTTTGGTGGACGAGGGGGCGCGACCTCCATCGACGGCTTCACCAAACAACACTTAAACGAGAGAGGGCAGAATCCACCGATTAGACTGCCAAATACAGTACATAAATTCTATTATTCTATTATTCTATTGGACATCCAATTTATATGTTTTAAGAATGCGAATTACTAAGTACATTCAGGGGATCCAGCCCCTACGAGTTGTAATCGTACCATCGTCTTCCACTTCTCCTTATCGTACTCCCCAATCACCTCAGTAGGGAAAACTGATTTACCCGAATGCGTGGACTCTGGAGTGTTCGTTTTATCACCGAGTGGTTCCTTGCGTGGAGTCACTCGTAGCTTCTTCTTTGGTGAGCTCTGCAACTCATGCACATATGAGAAGTTTGGTGTTGTGTCATCGGGTTCTTTGTATACGATGCTCGACAGCGATAAGTTCTTCAATCCTAATTTCCTTGGAGACCCTCTTAGTGAAGTCCTGCGTTTTGGTGATGAGCCAGCAGATGGACTCAAAACTCCTTTGAATGATATGGAAGAGTTCTTGCGGCTATGTGCAAAGATGGACTTCTGTGGAGAGTTGGACTTCGATAATACCAGTGTGGGAGGCGTCCTCATTCTTTCCAAGTTCAAATCACCTGCAGTTTGATCCATTGCGCTCTTCAAATCTTCCTCGTTGGCATCTTGTGCTCCTTCCAAGTACTTTAAAGCCTCCTCCGTGGAATCCTCAGCCTCTTTACCAATACTTGCTACATCGCACATATTCAATGAAGATGGATCACTGCGTTCATATGGTTCTATCTGTGAGAAATGATGGAAAGACGTTGACATCATTGCATGCTGTTGAATCTCTTCATAGTTCTTCTCGTAGTCCTCCAGTGTCAATGTTTTCATTCCTTGATTATCTTTGAAAAGTGGTATCATAGACATCGTTGCAGCTCGTGGAATTTTCTGCATTAAGGATTCATTATAATAGCGATCGGCGATATCGTTCATACTCTGTGATGGAATGACCATTGGGGGAGACGACTCCTGGGGTCTCAAATGTGGTGGCAATAAAACGCTTGGGATTCTCTTGATCGCGTCCCTTTCCACCATCAAGGACTTCGAAGCTCCTGTATCTTTCGTTCTAAATAACATGGGCGTAAATGCAGATGATTTGATGGTATTGTTCGATGCAGCTCTCGGTACGCTCATCTCTGAAACGTTTGTGGATGAATTAGATTGGTTGATTACTGACAGTTTCTTGATGGTGTAGCCAACATCTGTATGGTTATTTATCTGTCTCTTGAGCACAAAGCTGTTAAGTGTAGAGCTTGATCTCATCCTTGAGTTCTCTAACGTAGGTATCGATTCCGATTCCGGTTTGTCAACCAGAGTAGCAGCAGATGGTTTCATGGACACGGCTTTATTTGATAAGCTCAGAGACCTCGTGAGTTTTTCATTAAGAGCCTGGTCAATGCCATTGTCCTCATGTTGCTCTTGTCGTAAAGTTAAATAGGTGTATGACTGCAGCATACAACCAATGGCGATGCCTCCAGTGAATAGACCGATGACAAAGAGACAAACAAATGCTCTGCCAAGAATAGAGCTTCTTATCAGTGACCTGTGCTGCCAGATAGAAGTGTTGAGCACCAATAGGCCAGCTACTAGCGATAACACATTGGAGCAAATAGTTATCAGACAGCTGATAACCATGGGCGTCTTGGATGTAACTAGCCATAACGGCAGACCAAATATGCTAATGAATTCACCAATGATGAGTATTATGGACACGGCATGGCTAGCCCTCCCCTGAGATATGGATATAATCACTCCGAGTACACCAGCAGTTATTGATACCATCGTAGATACCACTAGCATCACGACGGCGAGCCAGGGTTTACTCCTACCCATTGTATGTATGTATGCCTCGTTTGTCTGATTCGCAGAGGATTTAGATCAATAGGTGTTTTGGGGTCTAAGGAGATCCCTATGCCCTATATTGGATCCGAATCGAAGTGAAGCGCCTTCAAAAGTGAAAATGTGATGTGTACCAAAATGTATGGAGCTTTCGCTGAAACAAGAGAACGAAAACAGAACGACGATTAGTTCGTACACTTTCGTAGCTCTTTCACCAAAAGAGTACTGGGAACGAAGAGAGCCTTGCTGTTGACGTGAAATTCAAACTTCCTCTCTCTGTTTTTTTTTCCTCTTGCTTCTTCGCTTTTGTTTATGTTTTGAAGCCGCCGCTGCATGCTCAACTCTGTGTTTACTTTTTGCCGAATCAGGAAACTGTGTTTCATGTGTTCTGGACTATGATCTTTATGGTTTTTGAGGTCTTTGGACACTTTGGACCTATTGAGGGTACCTGACACATATGATCATACCATCATCATCTTATCTTCTTCCTGGCTAGGCCAGTTTTTGAGGATATAGGAGGAGTGACTGCATAGCGGGCAGTCAAGTAAGACTAAGCATCTATCTCTGGAAACCAATAGGTATGAATCTACCCATACCCTATTGCATATGGTGTTCAGCTGGTATTATAATACTTAGAGCAATGCAGCATATTATAAAATACATTATATGGCTTTGAGACATCTCAATTTCGAACCTTGTATGACCCAAAATGTATGCACGACCTAAGACCATTGATTTCCAGGAATATACTAGTGACCAGGAGGCTAAGTATTCTAGGGGTGCTTTCTAAGAGGCCTCAATCACCATGTAAGTCAGGCTCCATAGCATGAGAGTTTGACTTCCATTTTTATTGCTTGTTGCCACATTTAGCCTAAAACTATGAAAGGGTTGCTAAATAAACGATTCTGCTTGAGCCACTGCATTCTTTTTAACTCAAAGTGGTCTGAATGGCTGGTTTCAGCAAATTTTCCCTATTGCTGGATAATTTGGAGATTCTCAAGTTCTATGTTAAACTTCTGGCTTTTAGAAGATCTAATTCAAAGGATTTCACAGTGAGTACTCATCTTAATTTTTTAATATACTATTTTCCGGACATTTAATACGCTTACACAAGATAATGGAGGAAAAAAATGATATTTTTCTACATGGATCTATGGAAAAGCGCCCGTAGCAAGATCTGTGCAATGATCACCTCTTACTAAGCAACTTAGCAATTTTGGAGCCACAAACTCTCATTGTTCTCCGATGTAGCTTCTCGTCACATGAGATATGGTGAGGTATGGTCTTCGTCAATTCTTCATTCAACTCCTTCATGGAAATTCTATGTTGTGGGTCTATTGACAACAGTTTCGTGATCAATTCACCATATCCCTCAGGGAATTTATCCCGCAGATCTGCGCTATGCTCTTCGAATCTTTTGAAGTTGATATCAGACTTCACCGCTGCTTTCCAAGGGAACTCCAGATGGAGCATACTGTAAAGTAACACACCAACTCCCCACACGTCATTAGCTTCAGCATCGTAAGAGATTCTACTCAGAGCTTCAGGACTCATCAGTGCTTCTGTCCCTACGAATCCTCTTGCCATTGTATGTTGAGGTCCAAATTGGAATGCAGTGCCAAAGTCAATGATCTTCACTGTAGCCGTATCATCTATGCAGATATTCTCCATCTTTAAATCACGATGAGCAATGAGGTGTGAATGGAGGTATAGCAGACCTTCGCATATTTGACGAAAGAAACACATTAGTTCATCCTCACTCGGTTTAGTTGACTGGATCAGTTTCAATAGCGTGTATGGTACATATTCCATCACTATCTGATGGGATTGAAATCCACTGATGAAATCGTAACAAACGAGGATATTGGGATGCTTCAAGCCATGACATATATCGTACTCTCTGTAACATCTCGCTTTGTAGTCCTGTCGGCTCTCATATAATTCCCTTGGCTTAAAAGTCTTGATAGCATAGAGGTGGTCTGTGTTCTTTAGATGGTACAATTCCACTTTAGCGCTCACTCCAGAACCCAATGTATCGATACATTTTCCATAGCTTCGACTCACCGAGGAACTCCTTGAGCTGCTAGCTGGGCTATGAGCCGATAAAGGAGTCGAAGTCCGTGATGATGGTGGCGTAGGTGTTGATGACAGGGTCTTGGTTGTAGAGGACTGTTGTCGTACTCTTGCGGTATCTGTATTTGACCTGAACTTACTGAACAGTGATCTGAGAACTCCAGAAGGTCCTGACTCGAAACTGGTGTTATCGCTCATAGTAGCCGTGTCCTTTATGACTCGTCCCCAGAGATGCTTCTTATCGGTCTGTATCAAAGCGTTTATGTCTGTGTCGAAGAAATAAGTGATTGACTCTACTTGAATGACTCTGATCCCAGGGACAAAGTAGCATTCAGAGTCATCCTCCAGAGTCAATTCCTTTCCGAGGGAGTCACGTGAAATCCTCGGAAATGGCTGAAAAATGTCCTTGGACTCTGACCCAAAAAGCCACCAAAGGATTCGAGAGTTTTGCTATAAAAACAACTCACCCACCTTCTGCTGTTATCTTTCACTAATTGGGTCCACCAATTTTCAGTCTAAAAGAGATGATTCGTACGCAATTGCGTTCCATTGCCCAAAGGGCGATCAGAAACCCATCAGTATGTGTAATCTCCATCAAGCTCTTCGTCTACAGCTGTTTGACTAACTCAATGACTTAGAGATCCTATGCCATTTCTACAAAGGCTCAAGAGCTCCTCTCTAAGAAGGTCCAAGAGATCGATCCAGAGATGGCCGATATCCTCTCGCAAGAGCGTATCCGTCAGAAATCTTCCATTACTTTGATTCCATCTGAGAACTTCACATCAAAGGCCGTGATGGATCTTTTGGGCTCTGAGATGCAAAATAAGTACTCCGAAGGTTACCCAGGTGAGCGCTACTATGGTGGTAATGAGTTCATTGACAAGGCAGAGTCCCTCTGTCAAAAGAGGGCATTAGAGGCTTTTGGTCTTGACCCAGAGCAATGGGGTGTTAACGTCCAACCATTGTCTGGTGCTCCAGCTAATTTGTACGCTTACTCCGCTATCTTGAACGTTGGCGACAGATTGATGGGTCTTGACTTGCCACACGGTGGTCATTTGTCCCATGGTTACCAAACTCCATCCACTAAGATCTCTTTCATCTCCAAGTACTTCCAAACTATGCCATACAGATTGGACGAGAAGACTGGTGTCATTGATTACGATACTTTGGAGAAAACTTCCGAGCTCTTCAGACCAAAGGTTATTGTGGCAGGTGCTTCCGCTTATTCTAGAGTCATTGACTATGAAAGAATGAGAAAGATCGCTGATAAGATTGGTGCTTACTTGCTTTCCGATATGGCTCACATCTCAGGTTTGGTATCTGCTGGTGTAACTCAATCCCCATTCCCGTATTCCGACATTGTCACTACTACCACCCACAAGTCCCTCAGAGGTCCAAGAGGTGCCATGATCTTCTTCAGAAAGGGCTTGAGAAAAGTCACAAAGAAGGGTAAGGAGATCCACTACGATTTGGAGAAGAAGATTAACTTTTCTGTCTTCCCAGCCCACCAAGGTGGTCCGCATAACCATACCATCTCTGCATTGGCCGTTGCCTTGAAGCAAGCTCAATCCACGGAGTACAAGGAGTACCAGCAAAAGGTTGTTGATAATGCCGCTTACTTCGCCAATGCTTTGCAATCCAAGGGTTTCGACCTTGTTTCCGGTGGTACTGACACCCACTTGATCCTCATTGATTTGAGATCCAAGAACATTGACGGTTCTAGACTGGAAGCTGTCTTGGAGAGAGTTAACATTGCTGCTAACAAGAACACCATTCCAGGTGACAAGTCCGCTTTGTTCCCATCTGGTTTGAGAGTTGGTACTCCGGCTATGACCACCCGTGGCTTTGACAACAAGGAATTCGACCAAGTCACTGAATACATCGATAGAGCAGTTCAAATTGCTTTGGACCTGAAGGCTAAGGCCCAAGGTGAAGATGCTAGATCCCTTTTGACGAGCTTTAAGCAATTGGCTGATGAATCTGAGGAGGTCAAGACTTTGGCTAAGGAAGTTGCTGAATGGGCTAACCTCTACCCAGTTCCAGGTGATTACGCTTAAGAATAAAAAACTACAATTCAATGTCACGTAATAAAACTTCTCCTTCATCTATGTACAAAATAATGCAATAGTGGATCCTGATACTCCAACCTCACGAAAAACATAAAATGAGTCATTCAAAACTATGTACAGTCATGAACATTCATAAACGATAACCCATAATGCCCCGCAAGATCAAGGTTCATATCCATGCTTGCCATTCATCAACAAAACAAAAAAGTGGGTTGAGAGGGAGGGATAAACTTAAATATACTCATAACGTCATCATCTGAAAACGACATCACAATTAGTTCTTGTCCTCTGGCTTGGCCTCCTCGTTAGAACTGTTCTTGTACAAGTCCTCGAACAACTTCAAAGAAGCAGCTCTCAGCTCGTCAGTCTTAGTCTTCAACTCCTCTGCGTTGACCTCCTCACCAGCTTGAGCTCTAGCAATCAACTCCTTCAAAGAGTCAATTTGCTTTTGAACTTCGGCAGCCTTGGTCTTGTCAATCTTCTCCTCGAACTCCTTGAGGGACTTCTCGGTGTCGTTAACGGTTTGGTCAGCTCTGTTGGCGTTCTCAACAGCCTCTCTTCTAGCCTTATCTTGCTCAGCGTACTTCTCAGCATCGCTCACCATCTTCTCAATCTCAGAGTCGGACAAACCGGAAGAACCAGCAACGGTGATAGAAGCATCCTTGTTAGATGCCTTGTCTCTGGCAGAGACGTTGATGATACCATCAGCATCAATGTCGAAACTGACCTCAATTTGTGGGACACCCTTTGGAGCTGGTGGGATACCAGACAAAGTGAAGTTACCAATCAACTTGTTGTCACGGACCAACTCACGCTCACCCTGGAAGACTCTAATCTCAACGGATGTTTGACCTTCAGCAGCGGTAGAGAAGATTTGGGACTTCTTGGTTGGGATGGTAGTGTTTCTTGGGATCAATCTAGTGAAGACACCACCCAAGGTCTCGATACCGAGAGACAATGGGGTAACATCCAACAACAAGACATCGGTGACTTCACCGGCCAAGACGGCACCTTGGATAGCAGCACCGATAGCAACGGCCTCATCTGGGTTGACAGCCTTAGATGGCTCCTTACCAAAGAGAGACTTCACGGTCTCAACAACCTTTGGCATTCTGGTCATACCACCGACAAGAATAACCTCACCAATGTCAGAGGTAGACAAGTTAGCATCCTTCAAGGCCTTCTTGACTGGGTCGACAGTCTTCTTGATCAAACCATCAACAAGGGTCTCGAATTGGGCTCTAGAGAGCTTGCTGTTGATGTGCTTTGGACCAGAGGCGTCAGCAGTGATGAAAGGCAAGTTGATCTCAGTAGAGACAGTAGAAGACAACTCAATCTTGGCCTTCTCAGCAGCCTCTCTGATTCTCTGGATAGCCATACGGTCGTTCTGCAAGTCGATACCGTTCTCCTTCTTGAATTGATCAACAAGGTGACGAACGAGGACAATGTCGAAATCCTCACCACCCAAGTGAGTGTCACCGTTAGTGGACTTCACTTCAAAGACACCGTTGTCAATATCCAAGATGGAGATATCGAAAGTACCACCACCCAAATCGAAAACGGCGACAACCTTAGCATCAGACTTCTCCAAACCGTAAGCCAAAGCGGCGGCGGTTGGCTCGTTGACGACACGCAACACGTTCAAACCGACGATTTGACCGGCATTCTTGGTAGCCTGTCTTTGAGAGTCGTTGAAGTAAGCTGGGACAGTGACGACAGCGTTCTTGATGGACTTACCCAAGTAAGCCTCAGCGGTTTCCTTCATCTTGTTAAGGACGAAACCACCGATTTGAGCTGGAGAGTAAGTCTCACCACGGGCCTCCAACCAAGCATCACCGTTAGAGTGCTTGACAATCTTGTATGGGACTTGCTTGATATCTCTTTGAACCTCAGCATCTTCCCAACGACGACCAATCAAACGCTTGGTGGCAAAAAGGGTGTTCTCTGGGTTGACAACGGCTTGACGCTTAGCTGGGATACCGACAAGTCTCTCACCTTCCTTGGTGAAGGCAACGACGGATGGGGTAGTTCTAGCACCTTCAGCATTCTCAATGATCTTTGGGACCTTACCCTCCATGATAGCAACGGCGGAGTTGGTCGTACCCAAGTCAATACCGATGACCTGGCCTTGGACCTTACCGTTAGAGTTGTAACGGGCCAAAGTTGGCAAACCTCTAGACTGTTTCGATGTGTGTTAGTATTTGATGAGAAAGAAAAGGGTGGCAACAAAGAGAGAGGGACATATAACCACACAAGGCGGTATCTGTTTCTCCCCGATTTCCCACCAATTGAAATGAGCAGTAGACATACGGAACGCAAAGCGAATCTGTTAGCAAGCATTCTTAGTTTTGTTGTCGATTAAGACTGTTTGTTTGTATGTGGGGGGTGTTCCGTTCTGAAAGAGAAGGGAAAATTGTCGCTTTTTTTGAAAAACTCACCGACGTCGAAGGTTCGAGATTTTTTTTTCACCGATCATCGGAAATTCCGTCGCGTTCTCAGGCCGGGTAACAGAGGAAGACCTCATAGCAAGTTGAATTTCCTGTTGAGTAGTCTGTTACAAAGGTGGACCGTAAGTCGCACAGGTGCCAGATGGATTTGTTGTTTGCTACCGAGCCCTCAGTCCCTCTTGTGCGCGATGATTGTCCGAAGCCGTGAATGTGAATCGTGATTCCATTACCCATCGGCAGAGCCATGCGGGCATCCAAAGGGGTCATCTATGTGCGTTGTATATATGTTACCACAATTTCTCTTATGGCATTTCTTCCAGAAATAATGAGAGGGGTTGTCACATTAATTCAAGACGTTTAATTACAGACCTCGTTGTCCCCATACGGTATAGTATATAAATAATACACGCAGGAGCATATTATCAGGGGTCCTTCGTGCTTACACTGATGAAGCTGAATTTATGAGTCTCCTTTCCATTATGGCTCTTCCAGTAGCTATGTCTCGTTGCCACAGTTTTAAAGGTAAAGAAATATCGTACTACAATCTTTCATTGCTGAACTGTAACTGTACTCTAGTTCCCCTATTAGGTATGGATCCGATTTATTCGTTGTGGGAGCTGACTCCTGAATACGTTTGTTAAAGGCACATGCACACACCATATGTACGATGGACTATAACACATAAAAAAACTATAACCTGCGTGGATCGATTTTCACTATTGACTCTCGCGGCTACCATCTGACATCTATGATTGACGTTAAAAATATATGATCATCCATTCATTGTCTAATCAATCCGAATAGGATAGAAATTGAAGTTGTTTCCACTGCCCCCACCCAGGTTAATACTTCCTATACTACAAGATCCACTATATACTTCACTGATTCAAGTGCTGCGGGTAATTACAGATAATTTCAACACGCCACTCTGGAATCATGCATCTAGACTATGCATCATGATGATTGATTATGTCGCACTTTAGTTTATTATCTCTGGAGTCTGGTGTTCCTGTAATCCAGTAGAAGTCCTGCGACCTGCGATGTGTTTTACTAAGGATCTTATCCTTCATGCCACATTCTATAATTTTCTACACCCAATACGATTCAGGAAATGCAAAAGCCGCCAAGTGTTCATGGATCTTTTTGATAATACTATTTTCCTTGACACTCGATGGCCTAAAGCTGTGATTTGGATGCCTCAAAATGATCCATTGAACATGCTTTGAGCACTAGAGAAAAATCTCATTGCACGGGGACCCTGAAATTTGTGATGCGCCCTTCTCTTCTCTCCAAAAAATATTCGGAATCCAGAAAGATAGACATGGTGATGGCCAGAATGTGATTGACGTGGATAGAAGTTCTAGGCTCTAGAATCTCATTATGGACCAGCGCATAACTCCTCGGGGATTATCTACGATAATTTCATTCCGTAATACTCAGCGCTCACTCCATAAGTCAATGTGTCAAAGATCCTGGACAGGAAGATTTCACATACACGTAAATTGATACCATGCAATAGCCTTTGAGACTTCATGCATGCACCTTTCTAATTTCAAAATTCTAATATCTTAAATCATCATCCATGATGATATCACATATCATAGGGATGTAATCGAATAGGGCTCGAGCTTATTCGACATCCGGTTCGAATAATCCGTCGAATAATTATCTCTCCCGAATTTATTTCTGTAATATAGGGAATGGAGGGCTTAGGGCTAGAAACAAGATGAACACTATGTCCTAGTAGTATCTACGGATTGACAGTATCAAATTTATCATACAAGCCTGTTGTTGACTCTATTTTTCAGTTCAGCGAGTTCGTAAGTGACATTTCAATTCACGGCAAAAATCTAAATACCTTCGGTAGATACTAGATGGCCAAGGGCAAGGGCACAATAATGAATATCTCCTTATAAAATTCATAATTTATTCATTAAATACCGTTAACAGAGAACATAGATCCTCGGATTATCAAAGTCAAACTGCATCCATTGCTTTGGAAAAGACTGTATCACCCAATTGAAGACCTTCATCTTCGATATACAGTGGAATGTCAGAATCGTCCATGTGTGTTGTAATTTCGATG
>PPNS03000051.1:0-76850 GCA_003708225.3 Williopsis suaveolens | reverse complement strand
GTGCTATACCGATGACCATCCGACGGTTTAACACTTCCCACGATTTAAAACTCGCTGTTCAAGGCATCTGAGACATCTTGATCCTTAATCTATCGAAAGCTATCTACTTGACACACAAGGCAATTTTTTTTGAACAGCTGTTTTTGCCATACTAGAAATCTCAGACATACAACACAAATGGGTAACCCCCCACAGAGAGGAAAGACACAGATAAGAGCAACGCTCTGGATATCGTTACTTGCGATATCATGGATGGTGGTGGTGTATTATCTGTTCATTAGAGATGGCGTTACATCGTCTTCCCTGTTTGAACCGCTCCCCTTGTTCCCAGGATTCAATGAACCTGACAGCGCCACCAAGAAGTCACGCTCATTCAGACTCCAACACATTTATCATCGTAGTGCGGGAGAGGACTACATGACGCATGTGAGGCTTGACATGACGCCAGATCTCATCGAAAAGTACGCTTTGAACACAGTGAGGGTCACAGAGCAAGATGATTGGACTAGTCGGTATGCGTCGGAATCACCCTGGACTGTGAAGTTACCATACACCTCTAGCCCGATTGAACTAAAGAGACTCGTGGATCGTCACCCTGACTTTATCGAATCGTATTTGGAGTATGCCAGAACGTCCGGGTTCAAAGCTGCTGATAAGATCGACCTGGAATGGAGTGATGATCTCGTGCAAGCTCCAAACGTTACTGATAAGGACACTGTGATAACATTAGCACTAATGTCATCGAATGCTTATGTGGATGTGCCAGATACAGGTGATTGGAGAGATGTGGGCTGGAACCACACAGTCGGCCATGGATGGAACGGCACCGGTGTCAGAGGCCATATCTTTGTTTCAGATGATAATTCGACAGTGGTGATTGCCTATAAAGGTACAAGCGCAGCTTATCTCTCAGGCTCAGGCTCAGATGATACAGTCGCTAGTGACCGTGATAATGATAACTTGTTGTTTTCCTGCTGTTGTGCCCGGGTGAGTTATATGTGGACTACAGTGTGTGATTGTTATCAGAGCTCGTATACGTGTGATCAGCGTTGCTTGGTTAAAGAGCTCTATCGCAAAGACCGTTACTATCAGGCATCACTCGACATCTTCAGAAATGTCACCAACCTGTATCCAAATGCCAACATTTGGACCACGGGACACTCTCTTGGTGGTGCCATGGCCAGTTTGGTTGGTCGTACCTTTGGTGCACCTGCTGTTGCGTTTGAATCCCCAGGAGAACTGTTGGCCACCAAGAGACTCCATTTACCAATGCCTCCAGGTTTACCAGGTTATATGGAAGGAATCTGGCATTTTGGTCATACTGCAGATCCTATTTTTATGGGCGTTTGTAACGGAGCATCCTCTACTTGTTCTATGGCTGGGTATGCAATGGAGACACAATGTCATAGTGGAAAGATGTGTGTGTATGATGTTGTCGCGGATAAAGGGTGGCATGTCAACATGTTGAACCATCGTATCCACACCGTTATCGATGATGTTATCGCTGCATATAACGAGACTGCACCTTGTATTGAAGCATTACCTTGTCGTGACTGTTTCAACTGGAACTTCGTCGATGGACATCTGAACAAACCAGGTAAAGTACCTGATGAGAGTCCAGTCAAAGAACCTGAGAAGACGAAGACTACATCAACATTGGATTCTGAACCTACAAAGGAGCCAGCCTGCAAGAAATGGACATGGTATGGTCGTTGTGCTGAATGGGAAGCTGATAAGGATTAGCTGGGGTACTAAGAGGCTTTTGGAATTTTTTTTTTGGTATTTGGTTAGGATTATGGAGTTTATATTGTTTCATTATGATAGGAAGCCTGTAGCTCTTTTTCATTCTGGATAGCTTTTAATGCGAGAGTTCGAATTTTGAACTGTACTTGGCACCGAACCCCGGCGCTCTGGTATCCTTTTAAGCGTGTTTTTCCGAGCGCTGCACCCGCGTTCTGCCGCGTTACGAATGTTTTTCCGGTCTTGGGGGGGGTGTTTGTTCACTGACAGGTTCTATACTATTGTAGGGAAAAAATGACACCTTTAACGATGTTAATGGAATAGTGTAGTTTGAAGAGTGATATGAGATATGATATATCTTATTATTCTCCAAGGTCCGCTAAGTCTCTAGCAGGGGATCACGGAAACAGGGGGCTTTACTCTTACTCTCGGTGGAGGTAAGAGGTATGACTGTAGTATTTCTAGGAGGCAATGAGAGGAGAGTTTCACATCAATAACATTTGAAGAAAATTTGAGATAGCAACATACAGTAGATATCTATAGATATGGGCTTATAGTTATAAAGACGAAAGAGGAACGGATCCCAAGTTTAAGATGACATCCTTTCGCCTATTACCCCAGATTTCAAAAACCTGGGGTAGAAAGTTTACACCGCTGTTCTAAATGAAGGTATTCATGATCCTCTGGGACTGATGATCAGGCAAGACTATCTGTCCGTCCCAGAGAGTCGTATTTACTACTAATAACATTCATAAACCATTTATCCAGAAAACCGAACTTCATTGTATATGCTAAAGAGTAGATGCACTTATTTTTTCCGAGAGGCCTATGCCATTCTGAAGTGGAGGCCTAGGGGCAGAGTATCGAAGTGAGGAAGAACATCAAAAAGAGTTCCGATTAGACTAAATCGGGGCATTCAATCCCCAGAATTGGTGCCGCAGAGCACAGTGCGATCATGATATCGTGGTCTTAAAGAATGGCTTGTCTTGTCACATCCTTCCGGTGCATTTCTTGAGGGCTTTTGTGAGAGAAACGTGGCGGGTATCTAAACTAGAGGAAAACACATGCAAAATCCTGGCAATTCCATAAAAACAGTCCAAACGATAGGGCAATAAATCATAGCTTTATAACAATAGTACATCAGTTTTACCATAATACAAACATCACACACCAATAGCACCCCATCCGAAACCTTAGGTCCGTTGTTCAACCTGGGCGACCCGCACTTTTTTCATCCTTACACCAACCGGCCGAAGTCAGCCAAATTTACAACAAAATCAAAAAGGTTGGGCATAGTGGGAGGCAACACTGAAGCAAGAAGCCACACACAGACAGAGGGCGACTTACTATTAGAGACCCCCCATTCTGACGGCCATCACCCCCATAGTTGTACTGATACATAGGCACAGTTGAACACTACTGCAGACTTAGTGGATTCCCATTTCGGTTCTTGACCCCCACACTCTCGAGGCCTTCAAAAACTGGCGAACTGAACAAGCCATTATCATCCAAGTCCAAGGGGTACACAGAATACACACGAGGGCTTTGGAAGCAAGGAATCGCCATATAGCAAGAACTTTTGGATTGGCAAAAGGCTAAGCGCGCTGCCTAACGTTATAGCACGCCATGTCATCATCAAAGAATCTTGCTCAAATGTTCGCACAGTGCGGTGCTCAGTCACAACCGCAACGTTTTAGTTCACACTCCAAGGCGGTTAATGCCACTGATGATGATCACTTCGAGAATACAACGTTTCAACTGAAAAGAACACGGTCCGTGGGTCTCCTCGACGAGTTCGTGGCGCCAACGAGAAAGCTCATAGAAGAGCAGAAAGAAGAAGAAGAACAAGAAAGACTAGAGAAGAGTAGGAGTACTACGCTGAACCTTGATTCTTATGATGATGACGATGACCGACAGTTTATCGAGAATGTTGAGGATGTCCCTAAGCTCGACGACCAAACAAAACTCAAGAACAACAAAAACATAATATTCTACGACAACGATGAAAACGACTTTGATAACGACCCTCATGCCCAGGTAACGCATACAGACGAGAATGTTCCAACATCACCTTCGCTACCAGATTCAGCGGATGCATATCAACCTCATGACGATAATGACATTGTATATGAACCGTCAAGACACGTTGACTATTTGTCTCATAACTGGAAGGAGTCTGACATCTCAAAGTCCTGGAGATACATTGTGCTCAAACGTAAGGATGTCGCTAACTCCGCGAGGTTGGAGAATGCTTCTTGGAGAACTTGGGCTCAGGCAAAGTACCACTTGAAGACGGTCAGTCCTGAGTCTGTCAACTGGTTGAAAGACTCAGATGTTACTTGGCTATATGGTCCTATCTATAAGGAATATGAGCAGAATGAAGATGTGGATAAGAAGTATGGATCAGATGGCGAATCTTCTACGCTGAACGCTATCAAGAGAGAGAAGAAGAAGAAACAGCAAAAGAAGGAGGCCATCAAGAAGGGGCCAAAGCCAATCTTGAAAAAGAGAACGGTGAGTGAGATGCTCACACAACCTTCGATGATTGTTCTCGCGCATCACCATCACCATGGTAGAAAATCACCAATCGATTCACATGGTAATACTCCATCTCCACCGGTCTTTGAAGATGATTTTGATCTCATATCGAAGAGAGTTAACGCCCAATATAGTAAACTGAGTGGCCTATCAGAAACCACAGAATCCGCTCAATCGAAGGAGTCAACAGCAATAGAAGAGTCAGAGAAAGCTCTGAAGCGTCATATCCATTTCAATGACCGAGTGGAGCAGTGCATATCTATTAATCCACCAGATTCCGAAGATGAGTATGCCGATAATGATTATGATTACGAAGATGGCGTAGATGATGAATCTGATGACGACTCCGAAGAAGAAGGCGGCTTTTTCTTGATGGTAAAATCTCCTTCATCCGCTCAATTACACAATAGAGAATTCACTTCGATGAGCGATATGCCAAAGGAGGATATCATTACAGATGACACCTCATCTCTTGCTACGAGACACAGCACTAATAAGTATCAAACGATTGAACTTCTACCTGCAACAACTTTGAACTATGGCTCTGATGAAGGTGAGGAGAGTGATGACGAGGAGCAATTTGTTGTATCACATAGAACCAATACTGGAAGAGGGTACAACTACCATTATGACTATAACTCTGTGTATCAAGGTAATGCTGACCATCTTGTGCATGTCGGTGATCAGGACTATGAGCTTGAAGATACACCACAGCACCTTGAAGGTGTCAAAATGATTGATGTCCCGGATGATATTGTCTTAGGATCCAACGTTGAAGTGGTTGATGCCGCGGAATTTGTGAATGTAACGCATGCCACCAACCCACAATCGACTACTTCTAAATCTTCAAAGGGTGGAGCTTTTGAATTCCATTCAGACTCAGGGTCAGACTCGGAAGAGGGTGAGCAATTTCGTGAAACCACAAGCTCTCCACCGTTGTCTGTGACTTCTAAGAACAGCCTCCCCAAAGTGAGTTCCTCTCCAAGTTATGCTTCTCTTAGTGACGTTGCTGCGCAAGGCTTTATACAGCGAAGCGGTAAGAGTGACCTCTCTGGAGTACTCAAATCCAAGACAGACTTGGAAGAGTTACAGAGAGATTTCAACACGTTGAGTTCCAGTTCTGAGAACGACACTCGAGGGTTGAAGTCTGCCATCCTGAACTCCTGGAAGAAGAACAACTGAAATGCAGTGCCCGTGATTTAAAGAGGGATAGATCTTTTTGTCTTTATACGCGATCCGAACCTCGAAAAGTATGCTTCTGATAGTTTTAATTTCTTGTAGTTGGTGTTGCTGGCTTCGCGCTTTGCTTTTGTTGATGTCCGAAATCACCACCAGAACTTAGAGGTGCAAACAGAGACAACACCGAAAGAACACCTAAAAGGGAGGGATCGTCTTCTGCAAGATGAATAGAATGCCACCGAGTGTGAATGTGATACCGGAGAACTCACCGATGGACTTTTCACAGCGCCCAAGCATCGACTCAATGCCCTCGTCCCTAGCGGATGAGAATGATGACACTTCTCTCTCTTTGAACGACGACCTTGTATCAGCGCGCTTTTCCTCAAGTCGCTCCCGTCGGAGTTTTGACTCCTCAAGTATCTTCACATCAAGTTTCAGACCGAGCTTTGATGATTCATTACCGGAATTGGGGCTCAATAAACTAAGTATCCAACGAGTTAGTCCACTTGGACCGAATTCCATCTATGAATTGGTCGCCGATGTGGACTCCAAGAGACCACAACCATCGTCTCTGAGTCCTAATATATCAAGGGTTACTCATAGAAAGAAGTTGAACATATTGGCCCCAACTACCAGAGATATACCACCAGTACAATTGTCCAAGCTAGAAAAGGCACCAAAGGAGGAGTTGAAAGAGTACTTGAACCAAATTGGCAAGGAATACGAGAAGTACAACGCTAATAGAAAGCTCACTGCTTCTACGCTTCAATCACTCACCAAAGAACAACATGTCGGTGCCAATGGCGATGTCCTTGAAGAGGAGAAAGATGGATTAGATACCATTCCAGAAGTGTTCTTTAGTGAGAACTTCAACCTTGATGACCCAAGAGTGTTCAAACTCGTCACAGAAGGCCAATCTGTTGAAAGCATGAATGAATCCTTACAGGAGAAAATTTCTTGGTACCTGGACACTATTGAGATACATCTTGTGAATGAAATTTCAAAATCATCTGGCTCCTTCTTCGATGCTTTGAACGACTTGAATGAGATCAATGAAAAGAACAGTAAGATAGTGGAGTTGATAAATGATCTAAGGAACAAACTAGAAATTGTGAAAGAGAAAAAAATATTGCATAATTTGAAAAGAATTGAATTACAGAAGAAGAGAGATAATGTTGCTAAGTTGGAACAAGGCTTGGTTCAGGTGAATACAGTCATTTTGCAATCAAAGGAAGCAGAAGGACTCTTACTTCAAAGTGATTACGATAAGTGCTTGGATAAGATTGACTATGTGGAACATCTTCTTCGAGGGAAATGTGATGATTTGAAATGGCCGTATGAGCTGCAGGACCTCAGAGGAATTGCTGGATTATCTTCTTGCCGAGAAAAACTTTGCAACATGAGATCACAGGCGGGCCAGTCATACGCCAAACTGCTCACAGACTTCCTCTTGACGGACTTGAGATCTCATTATGAAGAAATCGAGTTCACCAAGTCTCTTAAGAGATTGATGAAGGGTACAAATTACCAATCACCAATTGGCGATGAGTTTAGGGCCAAGTTAACAGACTATATAATTGGACTTTCAAGGTCTGAAGAGATCGCTACAGCCTTTAAGAGCTATGAAGATGCCGTCATCAATGAGATGAAAAACGTTGTTCGAGTTTTCCTGCCAAACGAGGAGCGCTCTGAGACGAAGGATTCCACATCAACAACAAGCTCTTCTGGTAACAAGCCAACCAGTTTAAGTGTTCTGATCAAGTCAATGACCCCAAGAGAATTCGAAATTATGTTGATCAAGATCTTTACAACAGTTTCAGAAGGCCTTAGAAGGCTGACAGTGCATCAAAAATTGTTGATGGATTTAGCCTTGAGTAACATGGCATTCAAGGAACAAGACCAATCGAGCCTTATGACACAGTTGGATATTAGAAGCTGCATCACAAAGTCTATTGAAATCATTCAAATCCGCATGGGCAAGATCACTTTGGTGAGAAAGGATTTAACATCGAGCTTGAGATATGATTACTTCCTGCGTTTCTATTACATCAATTCCAAGTTCTTAGAGGAATGTGAGAACATATCAGGACTTACATTCAAATACCTTCCCGACATTTTGGCTCAACAGATCAAGTCCTTCAATGCCTCATTCCAACATACGAACCTCAAGAGAATTTCTGCTAGTCTAGGTTTAGAGGAGTGGAAACCTATGATTGTGTCGCCAGAGTTACAAGATCTAGTGAGTAAGATCTTGAATAAGAAGAAGTTAGACTCTACGAAGCATTGGAAGCAAGAACTGACACATATTAATGATGTAATGGGAGATCAACACAATGAGGAGGAATCTTCGTCACATAAGAGATCCATTATTGTTGGGGACAAGACTTTTGTTGCAAGTCAGTCTCTCTTGGTGGGCTTGAGTATCATCAAGGATATCCTTATTCTCAGAGAGAACTTCAACCAGCTAGGTTCTGTGTATGAGGGTTACATGGTTGAAGTCATTGAATATTACAAGAGTCGTGCAAAGCAAGAGATTAAGAAGCCCGATGGGTCATTGGACAAGGACAAGAACATCAGTATTGTAAATGAGTCACTGGACTGTCTTACCGAGCTCCTTGAGCGTACTAGAGAGGCACAACAATGGTGATGAGACCCATGTTTTACGTAGTTCATGTTGTTGATCTGTTATAAGTGCTGAAATTGAATGAAGTCGATGTCTTAGTCAAGCTCTCTCAGCTTACACAATCAAACGTGTCGGAGATGTCATGATTCAAGTCGTAGCATAGAGCGAATGAATATGATCTTGAAAATGAATCTTGCCATGTCTCAGGGATCAGGGTCAGCTTCTTCTACTGCTAGAATCTTGAGAGGGATGACTTCGAGCCTCTTATCGAAACTCTAGACGCTGACATCTACAGCGTATGTCAGTACGTTGTGGCGCTCCTCAAGGCAGACCGTGAATGGGTCTATAGACTCCGTAAAATCAATCTGTATCGATGAATTGGATCACCATGATCAATTTAGTGGGCGCTCCGCGTACTATCAAAAAACAATGAGTCCATAAGGGACCAGGGACCAGGTCCCTGAAGTGACGTCAGAAGCCTTAGAGGCTGGATATCGAATCTCGATGTGAGTGTCAGAAGACTTTCCAAAATTTTGGTTATTTGCGTTTTATCCTAGGCTCTTGCATCCAGTTGCTGGTAAACTCAATCACAGCTTTGAAGCTAGAATTGAAAACTACATATTTTGACCTATTTGGTATTTGACGGGGACGTTTGAGTCTTGACGTCTTGACCAAGCACTTCCTGCAATATGGCGCGTTGACCGTTCAACTCTGGCCTAGGGTGTTGGGGGTACTTTCTGTTTCCAATAGACACACCAATGATGTAAGCAGTCGTGTGCGAAACTTTTTCGCGAATTTCCCTTGCTTCAAAATTTTAACAGGCGTGCGGGAAATAGATGAACCTAGGAGGGTAACACCCCTGGGATCAAAACAAATCAAAACAAAAAGCTGGCGTAACCATAGACCATGGTTTCAAAGGAGTACCGCGACGGCGTGAAGGCGCTTCTGGACCTCAAAAAGAAAGATGATGACAAGGATAAAGGTGCTGACGTCGTGAGGGCTAGTGTTAGTGGCGACGTGGATGAAAAGAAGGATGACAATAACGTGGAAGCTGCCGTGTTGCGCTACGTTGCTGGAACATTGGACAGCTCTCGTAAGGGCAAGCGAAAGAAGTCCTTTAGTAACGATGAAATGAATGAGTTTCAGCACTGGAACGCCTTTCTAAACACGGACCAATTGCAGCAGGGGGAGGAGATCAACAGCACTTCTGGACATGCCGATTTATCAACTGGAAAGTCAAAGAAGAAGCGTAAAGCTGATGGTACTATAAACGTGGACCCGGAATTGACTCAACTTGATGATACAACTGATCATGAACAGTTGGTGAGAGCTGCTATAAGAGATGCCAACCAATTGGCCCAAGATGTCAACATCCAGGACTTCATCCATCAACCACAAGATGAAGCTGATCAATCTATCGATAGCAACATTATCCAAGCTGCTGCTGTTGCCGTTCAACAACAGGAAGCAGAGAGAAAACGCTCTCATGCTCGAACTCCAACCAAAGTACAAGCGAGAACTTCCGATACTAATGAGACTTCTGAGCTTGTTGCTGTTGCTGTTTCTAAGGCTTCAAGTTGGGTACAGAATCAATCACAGAGCCAAGGTAAAGTGTTCAGTGAAGGTGAGATCCAAGCCATTGACAAGTTCATCGAAGACTATTGCAAGATCAACAGCTTGACTCGTAGCCAGATTTGTGAACGTGTTTGGGCTAACGAGCGGAAGAAGGATGATTTTTGGGATCTGTTGCACAAAGTTCTGCCTTACAGGACAAGAGCCTCTGTTTATAAGCACGTGAGAAGAACATACCATATTTTTGAAGTTCGTGGTAAGTGGACTCCAGAGGAAGACGAAAGATTGGCGAGATTGGCTGCGGAGAAAGATGGCCAATGGAAGCTGATTGGGGAAGAACTCGGAAGAATGCCAGAGGATTGCAGAGATAGATGGAGAAACTATGTCAAATGCGGTAAGAACCGTGCTCTCAATAAATGGTCCATAGAGGAAGAAGAGAAGTTGAAGGCGGTGATAACGGAGATGATGGAGGATCAAGTGCAAAGACCTATTGAACCAAACCAACAACCCGTAATCAACTGGACTATAGTGAGTGAGCAGATGGGTGGTGTGCGTTCAAGAATTCAGTGCAGATACAAATGGAACAAGATCTTAAAACGTGAAGCTCTATCGAGGGCTATGTCTATCGGTACTAATGATAGAATCTGGTTGCTCAATAAGCTCCAAGAGCTGAAGTTTGAACCTAATAGTACCGTGGACTGGGACAGTCTTGCTTCATTACACCCAAAGAGCACTTGGACTGGCAGTGATCTTCAACTTTGTTATGAAAAGATGCGTTCCAATATTAGAGATTTCAAGAAGAAGACGGTGCTTGAAATCTGTCACATTTTACTCCAGGATTTCGTCCTGACCCAACCAAAGAGCACAGATTCGACGGTCCAGAGGGAGATTCCAGTGGTGATGGAGCATTTCAATGAAAGTTCTATGAATGATAAGAAGAAGAAAAGTAAGGTCGGTGACTGTGCTCCGAAGTCCTCATCGACCAATGCAGTCGCTTCAAAGGATAACGACATTAACAGAAACGCTAAGAACGATAATGAGAGTAGCCAGGAAGGTTTTGTTTGGAGATGAATTTGTTAGCTAATCGTTTTTATGAGAAATCTCCTGTCTGATATATTATTATTACTGTAGTCTACAACACAACGTATAATTTACAGATTGTGCTTATATTAACCAGAAAATTTGTCATTGCTAAAAACCAACACTTCACCAAACTTAGAACTTGGAGAACTTCTTGTTAGCCTTACCAGCAGCTGGTTGAGCCTTCAAGACGTTGAATCTAACAGTCTTAGACAATGGTCTACATTGACCAACGGTAACCAAGTCACCTTCTTGGACACGGAAAGCTGGGGAAACGTGGGCAGCCAAGTTTTTGTGACGCTTCTCGTATCTGTTGTATTTTGGAACGTAGTGCAAGTAGTCACGTCTGACAATGATGGTACGGTGCATCTTGGTGGAGACAACGGTACCAGACAAGATCTTACCTCTGATGGAAACCTCACCGACGAATGGACACTTCTTGTCAATGTAAGAACCCTCAATAGCGGCCTTTGGGGTCTTGAAACCCAAACCGACCTCCTTGTACCATCTCTTGGTACGACGGTTGGCCTTAGCCTTTGGGTTGGTGAAGATGTGTGGTTGCTAGTTGACATGTTAGTATAACTTATCCAGGAGTTATATCAGTTGGTAGAGAGACTTCGAAAGGGGCCTCCTGCGAGAATGTAGAGGTGTGAAAATCAGTCTATTGTGTTGTGGTGTTATGTGGTAATGCAGCTCCTCGATGTAACCTTTAAGGTCAATATGGTCACTAAAGTAGTTCTTGTTCGTTTGATATAGTTCCTGCTGGTTCATCTTCAATATCGACTGGCATAGAGCTCTTTATTTCGGTATGAATACAAAATTTTTCACTATCGTTCTTATGTGGGTTCAGACAACTTGATGGTAACACATTTGTTACACACTCTCTTATGGAATAGTTCCCCCTTTCTTATTCTCTCTCTTGCACTTCGATAATCACATACTTTTTGGAAAGCACGTTCGGATTGAACAGTCAATTCAGAAGCCATCTTGCGTAGTTCTTGTAGTATTTCCACTCTCTTGTTAATGCTTTTTGAAGAGAGTTGTGTTTTTTTTTCACCTCCCACCGCCCGCGAACGTTCAAACGCCCACTGGATGACAAAGCGATTATGTCAGAGAAATAGAACTTTTTTGCGTGTGTCCGGTGTACGGGTGGTAGTGTAGGGAGACGCGGCTGGGACTGTTTTTTATTCGCTCACAGGGGAAAGGCACGTTTGAAAACTAGGGCTTCTTCCAATGATCACGTGGTGGAGGTAATCAGGGCTACACTATGGTCCCTAATTGTGTCATATTTATTACCACTATGAACTGCCATGTTGGAGGAAGGAAAGTTCCCCAGCACGCTCATCACCCACCAGTTGCAGAAGCTGATCATTCTCCAAGAACTGGTGATCATCATACTCGAAACCTGGGACGACAACTTCACTAATCATGAGATGATCGTCTTCATGTGCTTTATCTCCTAAGGGAAGTAGGAAACTTGCCTTCCATACACCTCCCGGAACGACCCATTGTGACACTTCGCCCTTTGAATGGTTGAAACCGACAACAAATGACTTAACCGTGCCGTCTGGATGGATCAAGGCGTACTGACCGCGTCCCTTTTGGAGGATATGAATGATACGATTCAAGTTCTTATGGAAACGACCATATGGGATCTGTGGAGTCAAGAGGTAATAAATCAATGTGGAATAGTTTCTGTATTGATCCCTCCCAAGACCCTCGATAGATACGATAGACTTAGTCAAATGTTGATCCTGTGATTGAAAATGAGGATTCTCCATATAAAATGGTGATCTATCAGTTTCGTTAAAGAACCCGCCCTCACGATGACCTATAAGACTCAGCTCCTCGATCAACTGCTGAGTACTAGAGGATACATTGAACCTCTGGGTAAAGTATACCGGTTTTTGAATGGGGACATTTTGTGCACGATCTATTGTTATTGAGTTGAAGGACATCTTTGACTAATTGCAAGTTGGGTGGTAGGCATTATACATATTCACTAATGCCTGAAGATTAAAACTAATATTGGTTACGCAGCCCTGCCAGAGACCAGTTTGACTCAATAGTTTCGCTGACTTTTGATAATGGTATCATAAACATTTACACGTGTAGTGGATATGATCATGAGATAATGAAAGATCATAGAAATATTATGCACAATTCTGAATTAACGATTCACGATTCACGAGTGACTCAGTTTTTCAGAAGTAAATGCCATCTCTCTTAATTCCCAAATTCTCGTGTCAACCTGTAAGTTCCGAAATTGAAAGGCTACTGGTTGATGGGTATGAGATCGTAGACTGAATTCTTGAATGGGACTGAATATGTGGTAGGACTTGAAACGGTCAAGTCTCTGCTTTATTAATGGGTTGTAACTTGTAAGAGGTTTCTATCAATCTCTATATACCGCAACGGTCGAGCATCCATTTTGAAATACAATCAGCCCCAAAATCTCTAAACAGCCTTATTTGGGCCTGATGTTAGGGTCACTTCCTTCTTTTGAACATAGATTTCAAAGCAAGAATCGCAAACTACACTTCCGAATGCTCATTGATAGAGTAAACTCTCCATCAGGGTATACGAATTCATGAGCATGTGCCAACGCTGAAACAAAACAAAACGGTCATAACGGTTAACATGAAACCACACCTTGAGGGTGTCGTACTTCTGAGCACTTCCAGATAGAATAACAATGAGGCTTCAATGCATGGATGTTCCTCAGCTATTTGATGGTGCATTGATCTTTGTTGTCTTCACATTCTTCCCACCCCACTGGTTCAGAGAAGACAAAAGTTTCCCTTCATCGTGTAATTTACGCATCTCATCAGAACCACCTCTCGAAACACCATTCACAAACAAGTTGGGGACCGTCTTACGACCAGTCTTGGAGGCGATATACTCTTGAAGTGCGGCGCCTTTCTCATGCTTGTCAAGTTCCACAATGATTGGTGGTGGACTAATCTCGTATTCTGAAGTGAGCAAATTATTCAATGCCTTTGAAAACCCACAATAAGTCTTAGAAAACATAACTACAGGCGAAAGTCCCATGATTGATTGGAACTCCTTTTCAACATCGAATGGGACATCAACAGACTGGGAGCCTTCCTTAACCCCCAGTTGCTTCTTAAGTTCTTGGTTTGTCTTACCCTTTATTGGAGCTTCTTGACTCCCAGCCAACTTCTGCTTGATCTTGTCCTCGTTGGACTTGATAGCGCCCTCATCAATGTCCCCGATTCTTGATGTCGTCTCTGCTGTCTTCTTACCAGCAACTGGGTAGGATGACTTGGTTTCTCTGTGCGTAGCAATGAAGACAAACACCACAACGAGGAGTATAGCACTCAAGGCGAGCACTTTCTGTTTTCTTGAATGGACCATCGTATGTGTGCTCTCTCTCTCTCTCACTGGTAGTTGGCTCGCAGCAATTCCGTTGTTGTTTGTTTATTGTTCTAAACTTCTCAGAAATTTGTCCGGGGATCTTCGACGCATCGCAGCCGCGAACTGCCGCTAGTGCTGCAGCCAAAAATAGCGTACCAAGAACCCGAATTTGACAGCTAGTTCTACGGTATTAGCAAGAAATTACACTTTGGTACTTCCGACACTGAGCATAGACACATGTAATCTGGTAGAGTATCTCTGTGTGAGAAATGTATGAGGTGAACAACAAGACCAAGCTTGAAGGTTACACCATGCTTCAAACTGATTCGTGACGTACAAATTGCATCACCTTTAATCCCTCCATTTCACCAGCACTTCGTCAGTTCTGAACTTCTGCGTACACACGGTGTCCTTAAAAGCAAATTTCTGACCCATACGGTACTCCAAGAGACCAGCATGTGCAATCATGATACCGTTATCGATACAGAATCTCTCATCTGTGGCATAGATGAAACCTTTTCTGTCGAGGACCATCTCTTCCATCATCTTTTGAAGGCGCTCATTACAACCAACACCACCGACGATAAGGACCTGGTTAGTGTTGACATGTGCCATTGCACGTTCTGTGATCTCGACAAGCATGGCAAATAAGGTCTCCTGTAATGAGAAACACAGATCCTCCACCGTGATCTGAGGTTTCTTTGTCTGTTGGTCAAACATGATCTTATTCGACGTATTGTTCTTGAATAAGTCATTGGCCAGCTGATCAATGTATGCTAGGATACCACTCATACTCAAATCCATGCCTTTAACTGTATACGGTAGGTCGACAAAATTTGAACCCTTTTTCGCCAATTGTTCAATATTATAACCGGGACTTGGATCATTCGGAATCTTCAAAGTTCTTGCAAATCTATCAAGACAGTTACCGATGGCAATATCCAATGTCTCACCAAATATTCTGTACCTTTGATTGGAATAGGCAATCACTTGTGTGTTTCCACCACTGACGTATAAGACCACCGGATTCTCTGCGCCTGTGATTTCCCTACCCATCTCAATATGCCCAATACAATGATTCACACCGATCAATGGTAAGCCCCACAGTTGACTTAGAGTTCTTGCAGCGATGACAACACTCTGTAATGGGGCACCCATACCTGGACCTTTCGTAAAACAGATACAATCCAATTCACTAGGTTTGATACCAGCTTCCTTGATTGCACCTTTGATCAATCTAACAACCCAGTTTCTATGATGACGAGCGGTATCACGAGGCAAGAACCCTTCACCCGGAGGGGTGATATAAGTATCTCTAATGTTTGATAATACTTGTGCACGATTTGACAACGATAATGGACCCAGAGAGTGTCGTATCACCCCAACACCTAGCTTATTAGCGGAACCCTCGAGACCCAGAGCAGTGTATGAAGTTTGCCCAGGCTTGGCAGATTGATCTAAGCTTACCATCGTGTCGATTTAATGCTTGAATACCGAGATGATCCAATGCTTTTTATCTCATTCCAAAGTCTGTGTGTCACTGGGCATCTCTCATGAGACAGAAAGCAAAAAAAGGTTTATTCCGAGGCATTCGCATGATACGGGCCATTTTCCGAGGGCATTTCTGTATGGACATATTCAAGTCAAGTCAAAAGCTGCAAGCTACACGAAGAGAATACCCTGGGTTAAATAGGTTCATCATTCATCAAATCATAAGTGGTGTATGTATAGTCATCTAGCTCAAGAAGCCTGGCCCATGAGAAGGTCAAGCCATCCAAGATTCGTCAGCATCTAGTGAAACGTTATTTACAACATTGGCCAGCTGGTCATAGTCGTACCGGTCTACATCATCAAACTCTGTGGTGTCCACCACATTGTTAAGATCCTCATAGATAGGGTTATCATCTGACCTGCTGGTTCTCGTTATCGATGCCATCACTGAGCCGACCCGTGGTGGTGTATATTGCGGTGGCTGTGGTTGTTCCTGGAGGGCCTGTTCGTATGTGGGGAGATCTTCCTTTGTATCAGTCATTATATCAGGTATTATATCAGGTATTATCTAACGTGTACTAGTCTTCACAGCCGCCCAGGCACAGATTAGAATAGCCCTTAAATTGGTATGAAAACCACTTGAACAGAGAGAAATTTTGACACCAAAAATCCTGCCATTTGTGCACGGGCAGCGTTTCGCTGAGAAACGAAACAAACACCGCGTTGATGACATCAAAACAATCCCAAGAAGCTCTCAGGAGAATCAGAGCGAACAGAGCGCAGGGGATACAAGGATGTCTTCTGGGCTAGAATCCACCATCGGCGCGATAAACAACTCAGCTAACTCCTTGAAGACGCTATACTTTAGGCCGCCTGGAATCTTTACCAATGCCTTGATCCGCAAGCCAGATATAACAACACTCCTGAGAGATGCTGATAGCCATGAGAATGCTCTGTATTATGTGGATGAACAAGATAAGCCAGAGAGAATAGATGGTACCCGCGGTGTTGTTGATAGGTTGAATGATGACCTGGAACAGTTAGAAGTTCAACAACAGATGAATGAAGATGAGCTTATACAGAGACCAAGTGTGGTTCTTCTACCAAAGGATATACAGGAACCAGACGAGAAGCAAGATCAAAATAAAGGTGTTAAGAACCTGATGAATAGGTTCAACGAGGAGAATGAGAAGGATTATGATGTGGATGTGCTTTGTGAGACTGTGTCCCAGCTGCTGGATAAATAGTAAGTATGAGGCGTTCTTTCCTTTTCTGATCTATCTACTAACAATATGTTATAGCCCAGTGAAAGGTGTAAAAGAAGATCTCGTAGGGTATAAAAGCAAATGGGAGACCTTGAACATGGAGATCATGCGACACGAAGAGACGATAGAGAGACAGAGAAGGCAATTATCTCTCCTCAACATCTCTTTGAACGATAGAGATCTCCATTCCGATACAAACGAACCGAGAGAAAGATCTGTCAAGACAGCGACTGAACTTATAGCTGAGGAGGAGGCTGAGATTAGACAGTTGGAGATTGAATTGGAGAGACTTGGTGCTAGTTGAAAGAGAGAACATTGTACACACACTACCACATAATACATGCCCTAATGAACGTCCATGACCTCATATCACTGTACAACACTGTAACTGACACACAGTCAATCCATGAAAACCTCCATATTCAGTCGTCTATTATTCTTCACAGTCCTCTCGGGGTTACGCAGCCCTCATCGAGCTTGTTTGGTCCTCAAATTTCCAACAAAATGGGGAATCTCTCTGATTGTGTAGGAGCAAAAGGGCAAGTAAAGCCACCTCAGTTGGTAACCAGCTGGAGAAAAGGGAGATCAAGTGTACCAATATTGAAATTCTGAGTCTGTTTGACCATCCACTTTTTTGCCGCTGTTTTTCCTGTTTGTTCGACAATTGAGAGGCACAGCTGAGATTGTTTTGCCGCCATTGGTTTGATCTGTGTTTATCAGAGCGAGAGTGTTAAGAGATAGGGAGACATCTAAGAAGAGAGGGTTGATAGTTTTGGTCATCTAGGCGAAAAGGACATTCTTGACTTCATATTCAATCATTTACCTGACACCGAAACCGTAAGCAATGAGCAGTTCACAGCCCAGTGGATCGGACCTATATAGTACGACCACAAGGCTTTCTATGGCTATGACTGCCACCGCTTCGGCTCTGATACACCAGCAAGAAGGACAGGATCCACTTTTATCCAATTCAAGCTACAAAAAGGCCATGAGAGATGCTCTGCATTCCACAAATTCACTAGCGCTGCAGAGAAAATCACCACATATCGATCTGAGTGGGAGCAAATTCGCTGCGAGCTCTGAGTACTTCAAGAATAAGTTCACCAGCTCTAAAGCTGCATACAAGGTGCTGACTCATATACCCGATGACTTGCTCCAGGATATCCCAGATGAGAAACCCCAAACATCCTTCACTTTATTCCAAGGTTTCAACGCTGCGATACCAGCGATCGATGAAGAGATCGAATTGAGTAAAAACTTGGAGCAAGGAAGTGATTTTCTTCAAAAATTGACTTCATCTCAGAAAGAAGATCAAGAAGATTATGATTTTAGGCTGCCAAATGGTATCACGAAAGAGAAGATTCAAGATTCATATTCGACACCACGATTGAACCAATATAGAAACCAGATAAGTGATAACTTGGATCTATTGGAGATCAGGAAGAATTTGGCGGCAAGTGAAATCATTGAAATTGATAACAAGATCTCAAAATTGCAAGGGTTGAGACAGCTTGTGTTCAAGAGAGTTGCTAAACTGGAACAGAATGAACTCTTTTTAGAAACACATTTGGAAGAGATCAATGACAGAATACAAATGATAAAGGATTATAGCATGGAAAAGCCAGAGAATGATGAAAATGATGATGAAGTGAACACACCAGAAGTGCAATCAACTAATCACACATCGGCAGATGAAAAAAAGGAATCCGAAGATGTTGATACGCCATTACTCTCTAAAAGTGTCTATGGTAAATTGCAGGAGAAGCCACCAAGATTCAAAAAGAAAAATCCAAGGTCCCGCAAGACCACGCCAACGTTGCAGCAGTACTATGAACCAGGAACGGAGATTAAGACAATCCAGGCACATGAAGAGTCTGTCAACTGTTTTGATTTCGATATGCCATTTGGAACCATGGTATCTGCGTCATTGGATAACACTGTGCGTGTGTGGGATTTGAGTCGAGGAAGGTGTCTTGGATTACTTGAAGGTCATAACGCTCCAGTCCAATGTATCCAAATGGAGGATTCACTGGTTGTAACAGGTTCTCTCGATGCTTCCTTAAAACTTTGGGACTTATCTAAGATACATGATGAGGATGAAGAAGGACCATTGATCCACAGTTTTGAATCACATATCGAAGAGATCACTGCCTTGAGTTACCATAACTATAACATGGTGAGTGGATCCCAAGATCGCACCATCAGACAGTGGGATTTACAGACAGGTCATTGTCAGCAAACTATTGACGTTCTCTGGGCATCTCAGCAGAACCTATCTACATCAGTCGAACCATCTGTTATTGCTGATCGTACAACTCCTTTCATTGGCGCTTTACAAACATATGATGCCGCACTGGCTACTGGTACTTCCGATGGCATTGTTCGTCTCTGGGATTTGAGAAGCGGTGAAGTTGTGAGATCGCTCGTCGGGCACACCGGTCCTGTTACATGCTTGCAATTCGACGAAAGACATTTGGCTACTGGTTCTACTGATCGTTCCATCAGAATCTGGGATTTGAGGACAGGTGGCATCCACGATGCATTTGCATATGAGAGTCCAATTTCTTCGCTACAGTTCGATTCTAGGCGTATTGTGAGTTCGAATAACGAGAACACAGTAAAAATCTATGACCGTATCGAGGAGAGACACTCGTCTTGTGGTGGTGCAGATGGGAGCGCTATGATCAACCAGGTTCGCTATAGAGAGGGATATCTCGTTGAGGGTCGTGTTGACGGTAAGATCGGAATGTGGGCTATATAAATAACGAACTGAAAATGTACATAAACATATCAAGAAACACAGCGGCATTATAAGAAATGATTCCATAGTTATGAAGGAAAGTCGTAATTCATTAGTTTCTGGTCGGAAATCTGAAACATCCGTGCACCGCTAATTTTTCGACGGCGCGTTCGATGGGCCAAAGAAGAACAAAAGAACAACAAATACAACCTTACCAGGCTCTGACTGCTGTTCGTTTTCATTGAAGATCTCATATACACAATGAACTTTGGAGGTCAGACACCTACTGTGGTTGTGCTTAAAGAAGGCACCGATACCTCTCAGGGCAGGGGCCAAATCATCTCTAATATCAACGCATGTCTCGCCATCCAGGACACTTTGAAACCAACGTTGGGCCCACTTGGCTCTGATATCTTAATTGTTGGTGGAAACGGCAAGACTACAATCTCCAATGATGGTGCCACCATTTTGAAGCTCTTGGATGTCGTTCACCCTGCTGCGCAGATCCTGGTGGATATCTCTAGAGCACAAGATGCTGAAGTTGGCGATGGTACTACAAGTGTCACCATCTTGGCTGGTGAGCTGTTGAAAGAGTCCAAGGGTTTTATCGAAGAAGGTATCTCATCGCATGTGATCACCAAGGGTTATAGAAAGGCTGTTTCCCTTGCTGTGGAGAAGGTCAAAGAGCTCAGTGTGAAGATTGACAAGGAGAACACAACAGAACAAGAATACCGTGAATTGCTCGAGAGATGCGCCAGAACAGCTATGTCCTCCAAATTGATCCACAACAACTCTCAATTCTTTGTTAAGATGGTTGTTGATGCAGTGCAATCCTTGGATCAAGATGATTTGAACGAGAATTTGATCGGTATCAAGAAGATTCCAGGTGGTGGTATCGAAGACTCCCAATTCATCGATGGTGTTGCTTTCAAGAAGACTTTCTCATATGCTGGTTTTGAGCAACAGCCAAAGAAATTCACCAATGCTAAGATCTTGTCTTTGAACATTGAGTTGGAATTGAAAGCTGAGAAGGATAACGCTGAAGTTCGAGTTGAGAAAGTTAACGATTACCAAGCGATTGTGGATGCCGAGTGGCAAATCATTCTCAATAAGCTTAAGTTGATCGAGGAGACAGGTGCTAATATCGTTCTTTCCAAGTTGCCAATTGGTGATTTGGCCACCCAGTATTTTGCTGACAGAAACATCTTTTGTGCTGGTAGAGTTCCAGCGGAGGATATGGAAAGAGTCATTTCAGCTGTGGGTGGTTCTATCCAATCCACTCCGACTGATATACAACCAGAGCATCTGGGTTCTTGTGAATACTTTGAGGAGATCCAAATAGGTTCTGAGAGATATAACATTTTTAAAGGATGCCCACAGGCAAAAACATGTACACTGTTACTCAGAGGTGGTGCTGAGCAAGTCATTGCCGAAGTTGAGAGATCACTACATGATGCGATCATGATTGTGAAGAGAGCTGTACAAAATAATGAAGTTGTGGCTGGTGGTGGTGCCGTGGAGATGGAAATCTCTAAATACTTGAGAGATTACTCTAAGAAGATTGCTGGTAAGGAGCAACTGATTATAAGTGCATTTGCTAAGGCATTGGAGGTGATTCCAAGACAATTGTGTGAGAATGCAGGGTTTGACGGCACAGATTTGTTGAACAAGTTGAGAATGGCTCATGCTAAAGGTGACAAATGGTTCGGTATCGATTTCAACAAGGAAAACATTGGTGACAATTTCGAAGAATTCATCTGGGAACCAGCTCTTGTGAAGATCAATGCGCTTTCCAGTGCCACAGAAGCTGCTATCTTGGTGTTATCTGTCGATGAAACCATCAAAAACAAGGAATCTGCTGCACCAAATGCCGGTATGGCTCCACCGCCAGGAAGAGGTAGAGGTATTCCACGTTAGCCCTTGTCAGTTTCCAATAGATCTACATTTCTTTCTTTTTCAGCAACTAATGAATGTCCATTTCATTCCTCTTCACTACTACTAGTTATATCATCCTCATCGTTATTCCCCATGCCAGCCAGGTCTCTGAAGCTCATCGGACGTTTCCCATTATAATCGAACTCGAAATTCGTAGCAGCACTTCTCGATGGTGTTAAAGTTCGATTGTTTGATGAATTTTCCTCCACTATTAAACCATCCTCACTCAGCAATTCATCTTCCAATTCGTCAACCAATGCCTCAAAATCTTCTTCATTCGAAGCAGGCTCATCCTCTGTTATTGTCGGAGTCATTATCGTAGATGGAGGTTTCTTTGATGCGACTTTACTTGGCACAGGTTGTTTCAACACCTGTTCAACAGCAGGTGGTGATATCGACGATCTGTCCTCTTGTAACAAGGGCGTGGTCGTCTTCGACTTTGGCTGTGACGATGTGGGTTGTGACGATGTGGGCTTGAAATTTGGAGATGTGGATGTTACAGCCAATGGCGAAGGCGCATTTGGCTTTGTAGAAGACGGTCTCATTGGTGATGTCTTTGCCAGAGGTACCTCATCATCAGACAATGGGGTTGTAAGGACAGGTGTTGAGTTAGGCCTCTTTACACCACCAGACACCGACATTGGGCTCATTAGTCTAGCCTTTGGAGCAAAGATTGATGGCTCTGCTTTTCTCCTCTTTGGTGGGGGTTTATCGAGTCTCTTTGGTTTCACTTTGACAACATCCGTTGTTCTCAGCTGTGTTGTGATCTTTCGAAGTTCAAAGGTCCCGAGCTTCTCGTTGTATACCAGTATTCCCTCCATGTTACCGCTTGAGCTTGAAACTATTCCTTCGTAGGTTACTTCGTCGTCCTGAGTTACTATTGTTAGAATCATGAGGAGAATCGATATAGAAAACACCAGACTCACATCTTTGTTCTGTGTCCGTAAGAGGCAACCATCACCATCTCTTGTCAGCTCACATACGTTGCTATCAATATCAGGTCTTTCGCCGTCTTTCTTTGTTAGAATATAGTTCTTGCAAGGGATCAAAGAATGTATACCCACATCGTACGGCGTAGAGTTCATTGTTCCGGTGGTCTGGGACGACGAGGCCACGCAGCTGTGAGATCAGGGCCTCTGAGAGTTGAATGTCATACTCTCCGTCTGGTATTACTGTTGCCATTGACTCTAGTCCGTTCTCACCAGCTCTCGTGAACGGGTTTCCTTTCAAAGTTTTGTTGGGAGACGGGGAGGGTTTCAAATTTCCCGTTCGAGAGATGGGAAACCGGAGAACAATAGGACATCATTAATAATCTACAAAAGTTGCACCACACGACATCAATTAAAAAATCATCCTCTCAACGCCCTTAGCCTCTCAGTCAGCTTGTCCTCTTTTTCCTCCGACACGATCTTGTTGGCCTTCACGGGCTCAACAGCCTGCTGTTCAGGCAAGTTGTGCTTCATCTCCAGACCTGCTTCGTCCGCAATCTTGTTCATCAGAAGATCAACCTCTTCTTGAGGTGTGGACAGTGCCGTTGCATTATTGGTGGCGCCTTCGTAGTACTCTGCTGAAGCATCCAGGTCTTCAAACTGCTGCTCAAACTTCTCCATCACCAACGAGATATGCTCCAAGTTCATCGTCTGAAGTGCCTTATCCATCCCTTTGATAACACTGGTCATATTCCCTGTGACTTGTCTCATTGTCACTGCCGTCTGCACCCTCGACGCCACTGCATCGATCCTTGACGCCAGTCTCAGGAGATTGAGCCTCTCATTGGCCTTTCTTATAGCGTTCTGAGCATACAGTTTGGCAATGTCATCATTTCCTTGAATCATAGCCTGGAAAGTTGTTAATCTAGGGTTTATTCAACGTGACATATACGGTTAGACTCACCTTTTTCACCTTGTTCTTCTCCGTCTGCTCTTCCTTGCCTGCTCTCGCAGCCTGCTTATTCAACTGCTTAGCAGTAAACTTGGTTTGGTTAGTACAGACCATCTATCTCTCTTATCTCTCACACTCACTTTAAGGTTGAATAATGAGTCTGGATGACTAGGTTAGTATCTCAAACTCAAAATGAGGAAAAAAAATCTCCCATAAGCTCATCACTCACTCTGAAGCTGTGACATGCCGTGAAAACCGATCAATATGTGCCCTTCTGATTGAAGCTCCTTCCAAAACTGTTTTCTCCCTATCGAAGGTGGCAGTTTCAAAAGTTTCGAAACGCGGGCAAAAATTGAGGTTTGGGCACATTTTCCATCAGTATATGAAATGTTCCAAAAGCGGATGTCTATGACAGATATTGATATATATATATATAATATAACACTGACTACTCTTAAGAATTACCACAAGTCTATATATTAACCCCGTTTTGCCTAACCCTAAAACCAAATATTAATAATAATGTATGCTAGTGTATGCTCTCTTTTTAGTAGTTCATCACCACTTTAGCCAGACACACAGAGATGTCGTCAAGCTTACCCCCCGTGATGAAGTTATTTCCGATATCATTGACTTTCTCAACGTACGGACAAACACAGTAATTGTCAAAAGCCACACACTTGGCCTTGATCATCAGCTGATGACAAACCTCGCCCAAGTTGGAATGGTCACTGTTGAGCTTGCCATTGACAAATCGTAAAATCTCATCGTCATACAGGTTATCTGTGAGACCATCAGAACAGAGTAATAACAAGTCGTTCTCCTGCAAGTGGAAATCAGTGTACTGAACAACCTGTGAAGGCAATTTCACTTTATCAGTGGTGCCAACCTGTTCAGGACATAGACTTGAAATGTATTGTTCCTTGTTAGTAGCAACAATCTCACCCTCCCGGATGATGAAGATACGAGAATCACCGATGTTCAGAATCTTCAACTCCGAGTCAATAATCATAGCGACAAGTAACGTGGAGCTTCCCTTGAACTCTTCCCTCTCCATCACTTTCAAACTCTCCTGGTAGCATTCATCCAATCTGACAGACAGATCATCTTCAGAGATACGTGTAAGGTCATCCGCATTTTCATGAGACAACTCAGCAAAACTCTTACTGATGTTCTCCAGGAATGATCTGGCGAAAAGCCCAGAGTCAGCATGTGCACCACTCCAACCAGAAACACCGTCAGCGACTCCCAACAAGTTTGGTGAAACGATCATAGCATCATCACCATTCTTTATGGAATGTGTCTCAAAGGGATTCCCATAGAGGCGTCTCTTCGGCAACAACGAAAGATTAGAAGCACCATCTGTCAAATCCATCAACGAACTCACCAATGGCTTCCGCACAGGTCCATGGTGGACGTAGGCGGAGTGGCTAAACAAGAACTTGAACCGATCGGGTGTCTGCGCCTTATGCGGTCCTTGGTACCCTGGCACACGGTTATAGTGCGTTGACGGTCCCCTTGGATCCTGCGCCACTGCACTCGTAGCACTTGCCACGGGTGTCTTCTTCACCAAGCCCCAGAAGCTGCTCAGGTACGCCTTTGGTGCCTGTCCTTTCAACATTTTTGTTTTGTATTTCCTTTCTCTGCGTGATGTGACTCCCATCAAACTGAGTCAAAAAGGAAATTTAAAGGGCTGGCGCGCCTATTTATACGCCAAAATTTTTGTGTCACCCCTCAATAGTTTCTTTTTTTTAATTCTCAGATCGGCGTTAAAAGCTTACAGACACGACTCGAAACATTTGCAATCTTCTATAAATACACTAATATACAAACACCACACCTCAGGTAGACGCCAATTCTGAGAAGTACTGGCGCAGGATCAAGGAGAGCATCTTTGGTAGCTCGGCAATATCGTGCACAACAACGTAGAACTCAAATGGGAAACTGTCAAGGTACTTGTCAACCTTTAGCACCATGTTACCAGAGGCATCAGGAACGTATTTCACTTGGCTCATATCCATGATCGATTCGTTGGAATTGATACCGTCGATGATGACAAACACAAGCATAATCTTCTCCTCTCTTGCGCGACGAACAAGTCTTTGGATAGTGGCATGGTCTTCACAAACACCATCAGAGATGATAATCTGCAATTGCCATAAATCGGCATTACCCATCGTTCTAGCGTTGTTAAAGATCTCAATCGACTCACCAACAAGCTTCTTAATATCTGTACGCGTCTGTTGGAAGTCGAATTTTTGGAAGATCTTCGCACCTGTCTCGGCACTAAATTGCTTTTCGAACGGATGAACAACTTTGGTATCTTCACCAAACTTGACAATAGACAAACCACCAGACTCCAGCTGAGTCAATGCCTTAGACACAAGACAGATACTCTGGAACGCCAGATCAACAGACCTGCTCTCAGCCATGGATTTAGAATCATCAACAGCAATCATGATCTGATATTGACGTTTACTTGGCTTAGTACGTCTCAACCAGATCTTATCCTTTCTGAAATCACTCGCAATATACGAGATGATTCTCTTCATGTTCAATCTCTTACCAGTCTTGTAGTCACCCTTCAACTTAGTGCTCAACGTTGGCTCCAAGATTAGTCGCAATTGTTCACACAGACCAGCGGCAAGATCCTGGGTCTCCAATTCACTTTTTCTCCAGAGTTCACGAGCTTCATCCATGTCTCTGAGACCTTCACCGTCACCAATCACTTCAGGTTTCAATAAACTATTCTCAAACGTATCATCTCCATCCTCGTCGTGGAATTCAGCCTTCATAAAGTCTTCATCCATATCAACATCTTGCTTTCTCTCGCCAATGAAGCCGCCTTTGGTCTTACCATTAAACTCATCAGCCTTGTCATCTTGGTTCTCTCCAACCTCTTCCATCTCATCATCCAATGGTTCTTGTCCTTCAGCACCTTGCTGTTCCTCCTTAATTGCTTTCTCTTCCTCAACGTCATCATCAATAGCCATATCATCATCAATACCAGAGACCTGGTCCTTATTAGCAGCTCCGAGAGCCTGAGTGTCATTCTCTGTGTTTTCTCCATCAACATGTTCAAACTCGTCAGGACGCTCATTGGCCTTTTGTTCAACCATGTCATCTTTTCCATTGGACTCTCTAATCTCTTGATGGCGACGATGGAACTCCTTCAAAGAGTCACCAAGTTGTTTCAATGATTCTCGGACATCATCACGAGCGCCATCATTGGTCTCCTCAGTTCTCTCATTATCTTTCTCCTGTTGATTAGCAGATCCAGATGCACCAACGTCTTCCTGTTGATCTTGCGTCTCCGTCTGGGCACCTTGACCATGACTTCCAGACTGTTGTTCAACAGCGGTCTCAGGGTCAATATCGTCGTCGTTATTCTCACCAGTATCAGCACCTTCAAGGCCTTCCATTTGATCCCCGTTTTCATCCTGAGCTTGGTCCTCATTCTCATCTTGACCTTGGTTCTCTTTCAAGCCTTCGTCCTCGGAATCTTCCTCTGCACCATTAATGGCTTCTTCATCTTCGCCAATCTCTTCTTCATTCTCCTCACCTTCGCCTTCTTCATTTGTAGCAATCTCAGTGTCCGCATCCTTCTCTTCTTCATCCTCTCCATCTCCTTCATTCTCTTGAACTTCAACATCTTCATCTCCCTTGATATCATCATCTTTAACATCTTCTTCATCGACATCCATGTTCTCAAAGTCCTCATCGGCGGCACCTTCTTCCTCGTCTTTCTTATCATCTTCACCTTCTTCATCAGAATCCAGATTGATGTCATCTGGGAGATCAAGAGTCTCTGTCTCAGGAACATTCTGATCGAGCTCCTCTCCTTCTTCATTCTTAACTTCATCTTCTTGCTCACCGACATCATCCTCGCCTTCAGCATCGTCATCATTCTCCTGCTCATCACCATCTTCATCTTGAGGTTGTTGATCATTCTTGTTCTTGTCATCCTTTGACTCACTGGATTCATCCTCATCCTCCTTAGCCTGAACATCATCGTTCTTGGAATTCTCTGGCATGTTGTCAGACTCCTTCTCCTTCTTGTCTTCCTTTGCCTCTTCATCCCACATCTTATCATCCACAGCATTAGGATCAAGATCGTCCAAATCATCAATCTCTTCATCAAGTTCCTCTTGATCTTCTTCTTCATCATCTTTATCATTTTCATCCTCGTCTTGATCAGACAGGTTCTCGAGATCACCAGCCATGTCACCATCAATGTCGACAGCATCATCGTTGTCATCTTCATCATCACGTTTATCATCCTTCTCTTTATTTGGCTCCTGAGCTTGTTCACTTAAGTCTTCATCGTCTTCAACATCATTGGAATTGTTGTTGGCACCATCACCATCACCAAGGCCAGTACCATCTTGAAGGTTGTCATTTTCCTTCGTCTCAGTTGGCGGCTCTGGAGAACAGAACCCATCCTTTGTAAGATTCAACAACGCTGTTGAGAGCACATAGGTAGAACGGGAAACATCAACGTAGTGATCTTTGAACTTATTCAGAATGATGACAAGGAGTTCAACATAGTTCTTGAAGAAAACCTTAGTGAACTTCAATAAGGCCTTAACACTCGAAGAATTTGACACAGAAAGTTTCGAAAGCATTGAAACACAATCTTCAAAGGATCTCACAACAGACTCTGTATGGAGAGATTTAAAAATATCATTGAGCTCCTTTTGAATAAGACTGAACCACTTGTCAGTTTCGCTATCAATTACCTCTGTATTCAAAGCAGCAGTGACCTTTTGGAAAACAACCATGATTCTGGATGAAATTTGGCGAAGCTTAGAGTCAAAGTCAGTCATGTTAACATCAGCCTTTTCATACTTGATGGGATCTGTTATTCTAGCGGTGCTTATCCAACCAAGAATGAAGTCTCCCACAAAAGAAACTGTAGGATTCTTGGCCCCCCAATCTTGGATTTCAGCAGTAATAGACAATAGTGCTGAGCTGAAAGATTCAAATTCATCAACCATTACCATAGAGAATTTCCATGATCTGTTAAATGAAAGCTTAATCTCCTTGACAAGATTGACCATTTGATGGAACACTGATGTATCTATAGCTGAGCCTGAAAGCTTTGAGCAAGCACCACAAACATCAATAGCGTAGTTCAGGACTTGTGGCAACCATTTCAAAATGTATTCAACATCCGACAGCGATGTCACAATAACATGCGATGAAACCAAATCGCCCTCAGTGGAAATAATCCCTTCCAATTCAAGCTGAATCTTGTTCAGTCTCTCATAGCTTGTGGACATCTGGACTAAAGGCTTCTTGTTCTTAATGAGACAGAACACAAGGTTCTCAATCACAGCGAGACCCTTCTCTGCTTCCGCAGGTGAGACATCGTCTGCGACGCTTCCGACAGATGCTCTCAATCGAGGAAGCAACTCCACAATTCTAAAGAAGTAGGAGTCATACTTTGACAGCACGGTATCATTGAAAGAAATTGATTCTGAAAGAATAAGATTGGCAGATGATTGGAGTTTGTGTATATCTTCTCTTAGATGAGTCTTCAGTCCAATTCTCTTCATCTCACGCAACGCGTCACTCAATAACTTCTTCTTCTGGGTCTTCAGAGCTGCAATCGTCTTCTTCGTCTCGTCATTCAAGACACCAGGCGTTTCTTTCTTTAAGCGTTCCATCTCCTCAAAGAGTTCCTTGGTATACTCATACAATGATGGGTGGAGCCTTTGAAGGGTACGATCCTTGTACACGTTCATGTTGCTATTCACTAGGGAGCTGTTCTTTAAATGTCCAGGTCTCTTTGCGAATTGATCAATAGAAGAGCACAATTCAAGAGTCTCTTCGATATCAAGTGGAGCGAATCTTGGAGAGCTGATGTTATCTTTAAGGGATTGGACCTTTTGTAAACCTGAAAGACCTTGCTCAATAAGAGTGGTCACAGATATACCCAAAAGATCACGGTACTTCCGAACAAGCTTGTAGAGACTCTGGTGAGAGCGGCGCGCCGATTGCTTCAAAGCGTCGATATTGACGTCTTTCCAGCTTGCCAATAAAATGACCTCTTCAACATCCTTCTGCAACTTCTTTCTGCCATCCCTCAAGTTATCCTGAACCATAGGAAGGAACTGATTATAAAAAGTGATCAAGTTCTGAAGCGTATTGTTGAGTTTGTGATGAGATGATATCAATGACACATGGGCCCCGAATGCTTTCAGCAAGTTCAAACGAGACTCATACTGCCCATAAGTGCTCTTACTGATGAAGAGATTCAAAGCTGTCACTATCTTTAGTAGCTCAAGGTCATCCTCTTGGGAATAGATTGGCAACACGATTGTTTCAAACAAGTTGAACCACCACTTTCCGATATCTCTTTGATAATTTATATCTTCGTTGTCAAATAAAGACTTCCAGCTGGAAAGTTCCAATCTTCTCCATGACACAATTAATGTAGTCAATTGGTCAAAGTTCTCCTTGAGCGTGACCTTACTAGAAGCGTATTTCTCCCACTCAGCAATGAAAGTATAGATCTGCTCGATCTTCTGGATCAGTCTTGCAAGAGGTGTTCTAACAGGGAAGGCAAGATACTCACGACTAATACGGCCAAGGGTTTGCAGAGTGGCATGTTCTGGCCATTGCTCGAGAAGTTCAGTCACGTGGTTTAACAAATTTTGAACAATATTAACAGATCTCTTTAACTCATTTGGACTGTAACCACGGTAAAAGTCGAGTTCAGCACTATTGACAGTAGTAGATGCGGCATCAATAGATTCAGACAGCCTAGAGATCACTGAAGCAAGGTTAGCAGGTTCCATAAGTGCTGATTTGAAGTCATCAGCAGAAGAAATAAGCTTTTGTGCAATTCTAGCACCTTCGCCAACAAGACTCTTCAAACTCAGAATATCTTCATGCAAAAAGATAGAGATATATCTCTTCGCTATCCTGAAATACTCGTCCTCCAAAGAACTGTCGCTCTTCACATCAGCCATATCGTCATTGACATCCAAGAACTCTTCGTAGTCTGGGAACATCTCCTTGAAATCCTCATCAGAATCTGATTTATCTTGATACTTGAACAGACTCCCTTCCTCGGCTTCTTTCTGCTCTTGCCTGGTTCGTCTCAATGACCACCTGTAGTAAAGGGCCTGGAAAACCTGCTCCAACTTGACGTCTTTCAAGGCATCCTCTCCGAGTGAGCTTATCAGCAGATCAATCATAAATCCGAAGACTTGCTCAGCGATAGAGGACTCCACGCTTACAGACTTGCAGTAGTCTCTGAAAACATTGAACCCATGAGTGATAGTATCTTTTGTAGCCAGCGCATGTGGATTGATAAACCACAAAGGAGAGATAGGATACTTCGCATTTGAGCCCTTCTTGAACTCCAAAATAAGGTCAAACCCTAATTTTAATCCGAAGATATAACCCTTGAAGATATCGTTTACATCAGAAAAGTGCTCAAATTTCTCACAAAGCCTCTCAATGAAATTGGATGAGTTCTGTTGAAAAAGCTCGACTTGCTTCTCGAACCGCTCTAGTTCGATTGAACCAGAGCTTCCAAGGAATGATGTGATCGAACCGACTTCCAAGGTTGAGTTCACGAATGATTGCCATTCCTCGAACAAGTTGTCAATAGATAACTTTGTGCGGTACACTTTAGGTTTCTCTGGTCTAGCCTCTGTAGCGACGGAAGGACACAAATGTTCAACGAAGAGAGCATCATCACCAAATTCGACTGCACGAATCTCACGCATGGATCCAGAAAGTCTCTCGCAGAAAGAGGCTCTCTTTTCAAAGTTTTCGAACAAGATGTGTTCCTCAATAGCAGGATCATAGGTTGAATCAGGGACGTATAACTGGATCAAACCAATTGAGAACAAGACCCATGCTTGACCAAGTTGTTCCAAGTTCGAGTTCAGAGAAAGCAGATTGAGAGCTGGGATCAAGAAAGATGTATTGATCGTCTGAAAAAATTGGTCTTCTATTTCACTAGACCTCTTTTTCAACGCATCGATAGACGACTCCTGGGAAAACTCATCCTTTTCAACAAGAAGGAGTATCTTGGCATACCACTTCTTGATGATCTCGCTGTGGTTGCCAATTCTATCTCTCATAACGGACTTCGAGTTCTTGATGAGTTGCTGGGAGAATAGAGCAGAATCACGGATTGTTTGATCTAGCTGATCACCAGAGAAGTCAGAATAGTTTCCAACCTTTGCGAACACGGATTGCAGGAATTTATCAGTGAAAAGTTGGGACGTTGACGACTTATACCCATGGGAGGACTTTAACCAAAGTGTATCAAAAACGTTAGGATAGACCTCATTCTGTAATGTTAACAAAGCACTCGCACCAAGACCGGCATAGTGAGATAACTTCACAAGATCATTATCGATGACATTCTTATCAGAAATAACAAAGTTGAAGAGAAGCTGAAAGCACTCCTGAAAGTTATGCGAACGCTTTATCAAGAACTTTGAAGATAGTTGTTCTAGCTGTTGAATTCCGGCTTTCAATGTAGCAAATGGAAATTCTGTATCAGGAGAAGTACCGAAGAGAATCTGTTCGTAAAGCCCACAGATGGCGTAAACAAGATCTGAAATAAGATCGTCTGAATCAGAATACTGTTTAAAAGCCACTTTATCAAATTCAGACACCAGACACATTAGGTCAGAACTTCCAGCCCACGATTCCCCACTTTGAGGGTAAGAGCCTCTGAACTCTTCCCATATCTGACTCATAAACAACCCACGTTTGAGAGAAAGCTCTTGCTCAAAGGAATCCAATAGCTCCTTGAAGTTCTGGGTTAGAGTAATCTTAGATGCATCGTTGGACCAGGATCTCATCAACTTTTGATAAATTCTGATCTTGGCTTCATCTTTAGCTGAACTCGAATCCAAAAGTGACATCCAAATAGTACAGAGTCTATGAAGAGCTTCCAATACTCCTCTCGAAGACAGCACAGCATCGATAGTCATATCAGTCAAGGAATTCTGAATGAAACTAAGTGACCCTTTGAGTAACTTGAAGATATTCAAGCGTGGTGCACCTTTCATATTGCGTCCATGGAATGCAGCAGCGCTCTGCTCGAGGTAGTTGAGTTCGCTCAGCTTACCATTCTGTCCCTTCAGTTCAACTTTTTGCAAAGTTTCAAGCCCCTCCATCACTTGAGAAGCAAGCTCAAACAGATAGATCAGCTCTGATGGCATGACATCGGCCTTAGCAACGATTGATTTGTAAACATATGAATTCCACACAGGATTAAGGAATTGATAGTTAACAAAGTTCGAATTACCACCAAGAAGAGAATCAGCCTTAAGACTAACATTCGAGTATGCGCTGTACATTGCTCTTGAGAGTCCAGTTTCAGAGAAGTATTCCATATGACGAACAACGCCCCTCAAGAACACAGAGAAGTTAGGTTTAAACTCAGTGCATAATGTCACTGAATTGCTAAAAGCCTGAAGCACAGATTGAGAAACAAAAGGCGAAACTGTCGCGACAATGGAGCAAGATGACTCTAGAAGAGTTGGGTCAAGATCACATAGTAGACCCAAATAATGAGAAGCTGAATCAGTGGTCTCAATGTAAGTAGACGCTGTAACACGAGATGCTGATCCAATTGATAAATCTTCCAATGTCAGAGTTTGACGAACACTTTCTTGACCCATAAGCCTCTTGTCAAAAGAGGTTGCTCTTGTGTCGAGGCTATCAAGGAATATTTCGACACCTCTATTTCTCATAGCTCTAGAAAGCTCGCCAAACTTTGGATCAACTGTTAAGAACAAACGGAAGTCTTTATGGGGTTTCAAAACACGAGGTTGACCATCTGGAAGACTGCATTCGTTAATGATCAATGAACCATTGATTTCCAGAAGAGAATTAAGTCTATCAAGGACCGATGGGCTACAAAGGTTGGCATTATCCAAGACCAACCAATGTCCTTGTTCGACTGCCTTAACAAGTAACCCATCGAACCACTCGAAAGTGACAACTGTCTTCTCGTCTATCTTCTGAGAGAGCTCAGAAATCTCACAACCAATATCAGAGATCTTGCCAGTGGTATTGACAGAACTCTGGAAAGCACCAAATCTCTCCACTAACGAATTAAAATTATCCAAATTAATATGTGTCGCAGTCAAGAACTTCAGCAGTTTTAGACAGGCGATGTTAGCTTCAAAAACTTCAGTTGAGCCTTTGAAGTGAGAAGCGAGAGCATCACAAAGTACAGTAAACAACTTGTTGACGAGAGCTGTTATCTGTCTTGTGAGATCGAGTTGTTCATAACCACCAAGTATATCCATGCTGTCCACATCACTGTTCATGGAAAACTCGACCACTTTTGATCCTGTCAGTGTTGCGAGGTATCTGACGAGATCAGTCTTACCAGAATTAGAAGGACCCACTAGAATCGTTGGCCAGTTGTTTTGTAGAGCAAGAAGAGCCGATTCAATAGCAGCGCCATTTGTTTGAAGATGGTTCAATTCTGTGAATGATGTTAACTGTAGCTGATCGGAACGTTGGAAGAGGACCTTTCTTGATTGAATGAACTTCTCTCCAATAACAAACAAGTTGTCATCATTTGGAGCTTCCTCAAAGGCTTCACACAATATTGCTTTTGCCTTTTCCCGATCCTCATGGTTTCTAAATCTTTGAGTCACAATGATATTCATGAAATCAACTGGGCTCAGTAGATCAGATATCGATTGAGAGCTGTAGAGTTCGAGCCATCTCAGCGTGTCACGCAAGTTAAACTCCCATGGACCACCAGCGGTACCCCAAAGTTTCTTCTCGGACACTTCTTCTTCCAACTTAGAAACAACACCGATCATTTTAGCGCAAACATTTTCACTGATTTCTGGATACAGATGGTGAGAAATTAAAACAAGATCATCAGCAGATAGGGTATCCACGTAGACAACAGTGAATCTGTTAACAAAAGATTTTGGAAGACCTTTTCTTCCACCACCTTGATATTGGGGATTTTGGGCAGCAAAAACCTTGAAATTTGGATGGCGAGGGAAAGATTTATCAAGTTCAGGGATATATGCTTCACCACGATGATCCAAACAAGCATTGAGACCTTCCAATACTGATTGAGAGGCAAGATTCATTTCATCCAGCAAAACCCATTCACCCTCCTTCATAGCTCTTAAAAAAGGAGCATCACGCCATACGAACTCACCCGTCTTCCCTCCTTCAACTGGTGCATCAGAACCAAACAAATCGACAAGATCAGTTTGCTCAGATAAGTTTATACGAGTTAGTGGATTGCCTGTTGCCTTGGATATAGCGGACACTAAACTCGTCTTACCCACACCAGGGCTTCCTTCAAGTAGGATTGGTTTCTTGAGTTGCATAGCTCTGATAACACGCATTGCATTAGCAGCGGTTGTTGGGGCTTCAAAACTAAAAACTTCCTCAGATGCAGTTGCTGGATTTCTTGCAACTTCAAAAAGGCCAGCTTTCAATGAATATTCGGACAAATGAACCGATATTGGTCCAGTGTAGAAGTTCGTTAGGTCTTCACCAACCAGGTCAGAGAGTTCCTTCACGCACTGAAGCTTCAATTCGTTTAGTTTCTCCTCCGATTCCGCTAAGTGTGCAGTGTTGTTCGTACCAAGGGCATCAATGAAGACCATACTTGCACCATGGAGGATAGATCCATTTACGGAACCGGTACTGTCGAACGAACTGTTGACAAAGTCTACCCAGGCCAGGATATCACGTAGGGATATAGCACCACTTGAGATGTTTCCTCCTCCAAGTCTCTTACCAAAACTTTCAGAAAACTTGACAATAACTGAGGCAAGGCTTCTCACATCTGGATGCAATTTGCTCTCAACAATTGTTTGCAGATCTTTGATATCTTCCAATGATGGGACCCAAATCTCAGTGAAACGATTTCTTAGAGCAGGCGACAATTCTTTCTTTCCGTAATCGCCACCAGGGTTCATCGTAGCTAAGAATTGGAATCCGTCAGTTGCAGTTATGAAGATATCATCTGTGCCTTTCTCAGCGAGCAGCAAACTTCTCTCGGGTTCTAAGACACTGTTCAGTCTCTCTAAAACAGAGTCATCAGCAAGGGATATTTCATCCAATAAGAAATATTCTCCAGAACGCAGAGCTTGAATTAAAGGACCATCCGTCCACTCAAATAGAACGTTCAGGTTATTCCTCTCCGTGGCAATTTCATCTTTCATTTCCTCTGAAATATTAGCTAAATTGCTTGAATCATACAGCTTGAGATGTTCAGCTAATGTACCCTTCTCAACAGAAAGTCCCAAATCGAAAAGAACATGCTTAACCTTGGCGTAAAGCGACTTCTGCAACTCAATCTTATTACGTACAGGTCTCTGAGCACCAAGAAGATCACCTGTTTCAGTGTTCTGATGCGCATTGACAGTAATGAGCTTCCTACTGTTGAACTGTGCCAGAACTTGACAGACAGTGGTCTTACCACAACCAGTTTCACCAACAAGGAGAACAGGCTCATTGTTCGCAATAGCTGCAGAGATCAGAACAGCAAGACGGCGAATCGCCCTGGTCCACACAACAGGGGATTCCACAGTCATTAAATCTTTGTTCTCAAGACTTACATAGTATTCGTCCATATTCAGTTTGACTCTCATGACCTTCTCCATGATCTCCTTAACAACAAGTTTCTCCTCTGTTTTTCTAACTCTCTCAGCTAGGAGCATATAACCATTAGCCGCGAGCTGTTCGTATCCCACAGCATCTCTAAGAGCCCAACGGAAAAGATCACGAAGTGTGGCGAAACTATTCTTCTGCTCGAACAAACGAGATGATTGACGCTGAATGGACAATTGACGGTAAACTTCAACAATCTTCCCGGCGTACGAAGGAGCAATCTGACATCTTTCCCTAAGAATGATTTCCAGCTCATCTTGAGGAATATCATCAAAGTGCAACTCCAAGAATCTGTTACGGAATGCTCTAGAAAGGACTTTTCGACCACCATAGAGACCGGGTGGATTCTGTGTTGCAAAAAGCATGAAGTCAGGATGCGGGTGGACAACCTCCTGAGTCTCTGGAATGAACAGCTCCCTATTGTCATCAAGTAAACGGTTCAAAGCTTCAAGAACATCGGTAGGAGCCAAGTTCAATTCATCCAAAACCAACCAATGACCCTTACGAAGAGCCTCCACTAACACACCTTCCTTAAACGAGAGCTTACCATTGTCATCAGAAACATAAGTACCCAAATACTCTTGTAAATCAGTATGCTCATGGTTATTGATACGAACAAACTTGTTACCAGTAATGTCAGCTAGATACTTGACCATACTAGTCTTACCAGCAGAAGTTGGACCTTGGACCAAAATAGGGAATCTCTTACCTGAAGTGGCTCTAACCAGATTCAACATATTCTTCTCAACAAAAGGAGTGATGATATACTTTGAGTCCTCTATAACCTCAAATGGGCCCTGTTTCATCCAATAGTGCTTAAACTGGACAAACTTTCCCTGCTCAGCAGATGGGGCAGGCGGAATTTGACTGATGACAGATTTGGCATTCTTGAGTCTCCCAATGGTGTACTTTTCAATCAATGGCTTCAAGATCTGTTCAGATTTCTGGTCCAATAAAGTTAAAAAGGACATAGAGAAACCTTCGAATAAGGAACGGCGTAAGCCATAGATGGAGACAATGTCACACACGTAGAGCAAGGTTCTTGTCAAAGTACGAATACTGAAATGTGGTTTTTGATTGGCACCATCAACGATCTGGTTGGACTCAGCGAGTTTTTTAGCCTCAAGGTACAGCTGAGCAACATCATTACCAACCCACTCATCGTTGACAGCAAAACGAGAAATGTACTTGTCAATAATCTGTAACAGATCAGAAATATCGCCATCTGGAGAGTGCACATAAATCTCCGTGAATCTGGATCTAATGCTGATTGGCAAGTCACGTTTACCGACATCAGTTGCTGGATTCATACATGCAAAGATTCTGAAGTCTTCGTGGGCCTGAATAGATTCAACTTCACCCTTCTCGGACAATAAGATAGATCTTTGGGAGGCCACATCTGAGAGTAAATCAGAAATACTCTCCAGGGTATCAGGGGAAGCCAAGTTAATCTCATCTAACAAGAGCCAGTCACCATTTCTCACAGCCTTAACCAAAGCACCTTCAACAAAATTGAAAACAAACGCATTCTCCATTGTTTGAGATTTCACCTCAAAGTCTTTCACACTGGATTGGAACTCAGTCCATTTTGCAAGCAAGGCAAACTTATCATCAGCATTAAGGCGCCTTTTCTTCTTTGGTGCCTCTTCAGACTTTTCAGGTTCCTCTTTATTTAAGACTTGGTTGGCAAGTTTAACAGCTTCATTCCATAATTTGATAACATTCTTCCACTGGTTACGGTTGAAGCACTTGGTCAACAGTTGTTCGAATTTTTCATTCTTCTTAACTGAAAAGGTGAGATGAAACAAGTTCAAGAAATCTTCCTGAATTGGTACCGCAACAGTCTTAGTATTGATTGGCTTGTAACCACCAAGAAGATCACCGGTCTCGGTCTGTTGAGACACGTTGATCACAGTCAACTGCTTATTCATCTGTTTGGCAACCTGTTGAACAACCGTGGTCTTACCAGTACCAGTCTCACCAACAAGCAAGACAGGCTCTGTCAATTGCACTGAAACGCCAATTTGCTCCATGAGTCTCAAAGAATGGTTGGTTCTAGCGAATGAAGTGCTGTTCTCAGTGTTCTTTTTTCTATACAGCGAACTAGGAGCCTTCTTCAAATGAGCCCTGCCCAAAACGAAATGATCATCATAATTCTCGTAGAACGGAACATGCTTCTTCAAGAACACTTGAATGCGAGATGATGTGATTTGTAAGGCTTCACCAATCGCATGAATCAATGGATCTAATGCATCTTGTTCGCTTATGGCACTGGCAAAACAGTCAACAGCCTCGGCGAAAATGCTATCAATAACAGAAGACGCCAATAGCTGATTTTGAGAAGTGATACCATTGGATTGATAGATGGCATTAACCCTGTTACCGAACTTCATAAGGTCTCTCACAGAAATGACTCTTGGATGAGAACCCCTGTTCAAAACTAAGAATGACTTGGAGTTGTAAGTCTCCTGGATAGATTTATAGAGCTTGATGAACATTGGCACCATGTTTGTCAACGAAGGGAATTTAGCACAGATGATACTCTTGAGCTCCTCTTCAGATGGCTCTTCAACAGTGAGGATCTTCCAAAGTCTGAGACCAATCAAGTCTGGTATAGATTTCGTCAAATCGTTAGATGATCTAATTGTAGAAATCAATTGGAAACCATTGGCCGCCTTGATAATCTCACCTCTGGATGGAATAGTTAGTTCCCTCTTCTCTAAAAGGCTCAGTAAGATGGACAAAACCTCAGTTGGAGCCTTATCAATGTCTTCAATGAGAACCCAACGACCCTCCTTTACGGCAGTTGTTAAAACACCGGATCTCCATTCAAAAGTACCTGGCTTTTCACCAGAAGTATACGTGCCAAGAAGCAACTTAGCATCGGTCTGCTCACCCAAATGGATCTTTACCATAGTCTTATCACAACTCAGGTACTTGCTTAGTTCATTAATTAAGAATGTCTTACCCGAACCTGCAGTACCAACAACCATGACAGGCGAACCATTCTGAACATGATAGGACAGCTGTCTCAATGTTTTGACTGATCTCTCAGTGGCGACGAAATCACTTGAATTGGTTAAAGTTTGATCGAAATGGATCTTCGGTACCAAGATACCGCATACAGATACGACAAGGGGACTGAGCAAGTTACTCTCAATGTTGACAAAGACATCTGACGATTGGTCTTCACGAACTGGAGAGTTCTTCAATTCTCTAAAGTTAGCAAGTCTCTTAGCCTCCAAAATTGAAAGAAATCTAAAGTCGATGTTTGGATCATTTTCGTACTCTGAAATGAGATTCACATCGCCGACGTAGTTCTTTAGAACGTCATTCTTAGCTGCTTCGGATAACTTCAGGTACTTCGCAAGTATCTGGACTGCAAGAAATCTTGTTACATCATCATCAGTACGAGTGCTCAATATCTTAGCAAGGATATCCGGAGAAACGAAGCGGATGAATCTGTCGCAGTCAGCATAGAGGAGTCTGTAGAATGCTAAGAGAACCTCTTTCAATTCAGAATCTGAAATCTTGTCCAGATTGTCGTTTATTTGAGCAAAGATGTCGTTGCTTGACAAGTAGAACTCCAGCAATGGAGTGATCTGTTGAGCCAAAGACACAATTCTACCAAGAGCAGTAATGATGCAAGAGCCCTTGATTCTGGTGTTTAAGCGTTTCAGTTGAGTGTACTGAATCTCAATAGTATCATTGGAGATCCAACAGGATACAAAATGGAGGAAGATGTCCTCTAATGAGTAAAGCGATGCAGCAGTTAACGAAGTGTCCAATGATATAATAGCGATATTGTCAAGGTTATCACCGATGGATTTCTCTGTATCAAAATGCAATAGTGTATCATCAATAGATCTAGTCTCGTAGAACTCTTTGTAGTGATTCAGTCTTTCGACCAATCTCGAGTAATTCAGCGGTATTGTGTCTCTCATCTTTCTCTTCTCTCTTGATCTGGTTCAGGGCGGCAACTCTATAAAATGGGGTGTATGAGAGTGCGAAAGCAAATGTAAAGAAATGAGCCAATGTTATCCACCCAGTCAGATAGAATGATAGCAAAGCAGAAATACCTCAACAAAGTTGAAAAAGAAATCCGTTTGATGTTTTGCTTGAGGTCTCTGTTAACAAAAACACTGCGAAGAAAATTTTGAGCGATGAGATGAGCAGTCGGAATTACATAAGGTATTATATAAGAGAATGTCGGAAGTTGGTGGTAGGCGCATCAATGATAGCTACCGATCTTCTTTAATTGTTCCCTAAAATCCTGGACGGTGGAGTGATGGTCATTGTTTATACTATTATCTATATAAGAGCCTACAATAGATACATTATACAGGCGGCCAATTCTGTGGAAACGAGTCCCATTCCTTCCGTCCATTGCGCCAAACCACATGCTGCTTCCATCGCTCAAAAAGAAAAGAAGGAAAAAAAAAGTTCCGGCTCATCACTTGAAAAAAAAAAGGTTTTTCTTCTCTCTTTGTATCAAAAAACAAGATCTGAACCTCATTGGAGTACCATTCGAACAGTATGCCTCCAAAGTTCAATCCTCACGGTGCAAATGCCTTTGTCCCAGGCGGTGACAATCAGTATGGCCAAGGCGCTCAGTATGGTCAGTATAACAACCAGTACGGTGCTTATAACAACAGGGATCCAAGAGTGAACCAGTACCAGCCTGTTCAAAAGAAAGGCATGAGTCTTGATGATTACTTGAACATTCAAAGCAGCTCCAAGAAGCAACCGCAGAGTACCAACTTCAGCGAGCAAAGCTCTGCTAACAGTACTCCGTTGAGTTCTGCTCTGAACACGCCATCTCAATCTACTACTTCACTCACTTCTCTTAATCAATCTATCGAGAAGATGCAAATATCTCCTATCTCCGATGATTTAAACAAAATCAAAGATACAAAGTCATTAGCTGAAATGAAGACCCAGGTGAATGCTATCGTGGATAAGGTTGCCGAAGAAGGTATCAAGTCTATCGACGACTGGAACATTGAAGACGTCACATCCAAGCTGATCAAGCCAAAGAACCCAGCTTACATTAGGGAAGGTGCTTTGGTCCTTATTTCCTCCATCGCTAGAAAGTTTGCAGGTCAACCACCAAAGGAGGCTTACTTCTTGAGCCTGCTCTCGGTTGCACTTGATGCTTTTGCTGACAAGGATAACAACGTCAAGAGAGCTGCTCAAGCTGCAGTTGATGCTATTTATGGTTCTTATCCAGTCGAGGCACTTACATCTGTCGTCCTGCCTCAGCTATTGAAATACTTCCAATCTTCCGCTAAATGGCAATCCAAGATCGCTGCCTTGAAGGTTGTCGACAATATTATTGCTGATTCTCCAGCTGACTTGGTCGAGCTCAAGTTCAAAGAAGCAATCCCAGTGTTGACCGATATGGCTGTTGATTTCAAGCCAGAGTTGGCTAAGGCTGGTATGAAGACGATGACCACTTTCGTCAAGGTTTTGGACAACTTGGATTTGCAACCACGTTACGATATGATTGTTGAGACTTTGGCTGATCCAAATAAGGTCCCAGATTGCATCAAATCCTTGTCTTCTGTTACTTTTGTTGCAGAGGTCACTGAACCTGCTTTGTCTCTTCTGGTTCCAATTCTTGTCAAATCTTTGAACTTCTCCGGTTCCTCTCAAGAGCAATTGCGTCAGTCCGTCATCGTTGTTGAGAACCTGACAAGACTTGTCAACAACAAGGTTGAAATTGAGAGCTTCATCCCATTGCTGATGCCAGGTGTGAAGAAGGTTGTCAACAATGCTGCGTTACCAGAAGTCAGAGAACTTGCGGGGAAAGCCTTGCAGGTTTTGGAAGATGACTCTCTTGATGATGATAAGTTCAGTGGTAGATTAACTGTTGACGAAGGTAAGGAGTACTTGGACCAATCCAAGATCGAAGATGTTGTCCTCTATAATTACTTGAGTTCTGTTCTTGTTGCCGATGCTAATGTCAATGATTGGAAGAGACTCAGCGAGTACTTGAACATGGCACTTCCACAGTTTTTTGAAAGTGAGGAAGAAACCTCTAAATACGTTGATGAAGTTGTTACCAAGCTCAGAACTCTCTTCACCCCTGACGCTGTTGATGATTCTCAAGATGATGGTATCGTCATTGTCAACTCTGATTTCTCCTTGGCATACGGTTCCCGTATGTTGTTGAATAAGACCAACTTGAGACTCGTAAAGGGTCACAGATACGGTCTCTGTGGTCGTAATGGTGCTGGTAAGTCCACTTTGATGAGAGCTATTGCCAATGGTCAGTTGGAGGGTTTCCCAGATCAATCTGAAGTCAAGACCTGTTTCGTTGAGCACAAGATCCAAGGTTCTGAAGCTGATATGGACTTGGTTACCTTCATTGGTTCCGATCCAGAGTTGGCTCATGTCTCTAGAGATGAGATTTCTAAGGCTTTGGAAGAAGTTGGTTTCAACCAAGAGAGAAGAGAACAACATGTCGGTTCCCTTTCTGGTGGTTGGAAGATGAAGTTGGAATTAGCTAGAGCCATGTTGATGAAGGCTGATGTCTTGCTGCTGGATGAACCGACTAACCACTTGGATGTTGGTAACGTAAAGTGGCTTGAGGATTATTTGGTGACTCATACTGATATCACTTCCTTGATAGTCTCGCATGACTCCGGTTTCTTGGATACTGTTTGTACTGATATCATTCACTACGAAAATAAGAAGCTTGCTTACTACAAGGGTAACTTATCTGAGTTCGTCAAGGTCAAGCCGGAGGGTAAGTCCTATTACACTTTAACTGACTCCAACGTCAAGATGGCCTTCCCACCGCCAGGTATCTTGACTGGTGTCAAATCCAACACCAGATCTGTTGCCAGAATGACCAATGTCACGTTCACATATCCAGGTGGTTCTAAACCATCTTTGGCCAATGTCTCTTGTTCCCTTTCTCTCAGCTCCAGAGTTGCTGTCTTGGGTCCAAACGGTGCTGGTAAGTCCACTTTGATCAAGCTGTTGACTGGTGAACTTGTCCCACAAGAAGGTAAAGTTGAGAAGCATCCAAACCTGCGTATCGGTTACATTGCTCAACACGCTTTGCAACACGTTGAAATGCACAAGGAGAAGACAGCCAACCAGTACTTGCAATGGAGATACAGATTTGGTGATGATCGTGAAGTCTTGCTGAAGGAGTCCAGAAAGATCTCTGATGAAGAGAAGGCACAAATGGAGAAGGAGCTAGATATTGACGATGGAAGAGGGCCAAGACAAATTGAGGCCATTGTTGGTAGACAGAAGTTAAAAAAGTCCTTCCAGTACGAGGTCAAGTGGAAGTTTTGGTTGCCAAAGTACAACTCTTGGGTTTCAAGAGATATCTTGGTTGAGAACGGTTTTGACAAACTTGTTCAAAAGTTTGATGACCACGAGTCTTCAAGAGAAGGTTTGGGTTACAGAGAGTTGACCCCAAAGGTCATCCGTAAGCACTTTGAGGATGTTGGTTTGGATGGTGACATTGCTGATCACACTCCTATGGGTTCTCTGTCAGGTGGTCAATTGGTTAAGGTTGTTATTGCTGGTGCTATGTGGAACAACCCTCACCTACTTGTGTTAGATGAGCCTACTAACTATTTGGATCGTGATTCTCTTGGTGGTTTGGCTGTCGCTATCCGCGACTGGACTGGTGGTGTTGTGATGATTTCGCACAACAGTGAATTCGTGAGTGCTTTGTGTCCAGAACAATGGATCGTCGAGAATGGTACTATGGTCTCTAAGGGCCATGCTGCTGTTGATGCTACTTCTTTCGAGGATGGTGGTGCTAAGGAGGGCTCTCCTGTTCCAGGATCAACCCCTGTTTTGAAGACAAATGAGGATGATGACTCTCCAGCCAACATCAAGGTCCGTACTAGAAAGAAAAAGATGACCAGAAACGAAAAAAAGGCCAGAGAAGAGAGAAGAAGATTAAGACACATCAACTGGCTCAGTAGTCCAAAGGGCACACCAAAACCTGTGGATACCGATGATGAGGACGAATAACTATTAAAAAGATAGATAGTCTCGCAATAGAAAGTAATATGTTAGGCAGTTTATATGGAATGCGCAAGTTAAACATATTCAATATTCAATATTCAACATTCATTTATGCTAGTGGTATCGTAGTTATCAGATGAGTATCGGAGTTCTGAGTTCATCCCTTGCATGGAGGTGGCGCCTACATATCTGCGAGCTCTAGAAGGCAGTCGTACCTTGGCTCAGGCTTGAATCTTCATCACCAATATCAAAGGCTTTCGATTCAGTGCGCCATTTGCCAAAGCTAGCGTCTATTGCGAGTGACCCAACTCTGAAGCTCCTCCTGACTCTTTCTCAGGAGTCAGTGGTGCTGTGCTATAATGCTATAATACAATTCTCAAATAAAGATCGCTATTCTTTTTCCAAATTTCAAGATTATGCTGAAGAAGCTCGGATCATCTGTCTCATTTCGTGAGAAGTCAGCAGCTTCTTGATTCGTGTGCCCCCAGTTCCCAGTTCTGTAGATTTGATATGGTTGCCCCATGGAAATCGCCTTTAAACATTTATTCGTTCTCAAATTACTTCGATATTCTTCACAGATGGAGATTAGTTATAATTCGGCCAGAAATCAGAGAGATGAGTGGCCAAAACTGATATTCCAATTTCCCTTCACTGTAAACTGTCAAAGTGAACTGTGAAAGATAGCTAAGGAGCCCTATGATGAATGGTATTTGATTTACTGTTTGCCCGACCTGCGATCGAATATCAGATGGATGGCTCACTTTATAAACTAGGGATGAGATCGAATCGAATACGCGGCCAGACCCCCTGGTTTTATTCGAAAACTATAATGATGTGTATCTGATTTTCCAATGAAGGTATGAAACTAAAAGTAGCGTTAATCGATTCCTTCGAGCATCTCATGACCATTTTTGATATTTTCAAGGCCTTTGGAAGAAAAATAAGTATCATTCTATAGTTAGACAATTTGATCGGGGGCCTTTCTCGAATAATTTCGAATAATCACTTGAAAGTACTTACATTATAACTATTTTCGGGAAAAAGGGCTTCCCTTTATAATATAGACATTGATTTGTACATAGATATTAGATACTACTATGTAACCGATAAATTTACGTTGGAAAATGTGAGCATTCCCGAAGAACTTCCAGTCACTACACACTTACAAGACTCTGATATCCCTTTTAACACCGAAGAACCTGAAGACCCTCGGGCCTCTTCCGATTATCTTTTCAAGAGCACTGGACGGTGCTTGATGTTATCCCCAGAAGCTTGAATCTTTGCACAGTATACTCTAGCTACCTGCCAGGACTTCATAGAACAATACATCTAATTTAAATAATTGTATTGCTGTCATTGCTGCATAGTTGGTTCTCGTTGAAGCACAGAAATATTCTAGGGATGGGATCGAATAAGCGTAACGGTTATTCGATATTCGAATCGAATACTCAATCGAATAATTACCTTTTTGACTAACTGTAGAATGATGCTTATTTTTCTTCAAAAGACCTTGCAAATATCAAAAATGGCTATACAATGCTCCAAGGAAGCGACTAATGTCACTTTCAGGTTGATACGTTTGCTGAAGAATAAAATACACATCATTATAACTTTCGAATAAAACCAGGGGGTCCGGCCTCGTATTCGATTTAGTTCGATTCGGATCGATTCGATTTCATCCCTAAAATATTCAAACATGATGCATTCAAGACAGCTTATTATGAGTTATGGTGTCGCACATTGTACCATTGGAAAGAGGATATTCATTTGAATTTTGTACCATATACATTACTTATAGATTCCCATTGTCACTCTCTACACTATAAAAGGGCCAAAAAAAATTATTCGATCCAATGATGCCATCCCTATTTCAAGTTTCAACTTCATTCTGCACAGGTTTCAGAAAGAAGGCTTCCAAGGAGACTTCACGCTTCCTTTTCAATTTGTTTGTCATCTCAAATAATTGATGGTCAAAGCGAGTTCTCTTGATATCGCGAAAAAAGTCAGGGAAAACCTCTCAGGATCAAAACAGAACTTCCAGAGGGAGTGGAGCCATATATGTTGAGACCTTCTTTCCTGGATCAGGAGCCTCCACCTGGATACATACCGGGTATTGGGCGTGGAGCTTCCGGGTTCACTACAAGAGCAGACGTTGGTACGGGAAGAATACCACCGCAGCGTCAAACACATGATGACCATGAGGTAGAAGATGGAAGATATGCCGATGTTGATGAAAATGGTGTTCTCTCGTTGAATGGAAGAGACAAGGAAGATGAAGAGGCTGATGAGATCTATAATGCTGTCGAGGAGAGATTGAAACTACGGCACAAGAAGAGGGTACGATTGGATGATGATGATCATGCAAATAATGGAAATGACCGTGGCAACCTCAATAAGATCTCACGACAGTTCGTTGACTTGAAGAAAGACCTTGGCAACGTGAGTGAGGAACAATGGGCTAATCTACCTGAGGTTGGCGACTTGACGAAGAGAAACAAGAGATTGAGACAAGAGATGAACAAAGAGAGACTTCAGTTTGCTGCCCCAGACTCTTTAATGAGTGCGATGACTGAAGGTGTTGACATTGGTAAGCTTACATCTGAGCGTGAGAGGCTCCTTGGTTCCAAGATCGATGCCAGCTTTGATCTCGAAGATAACAGTTTTGATCAGCAGACCTACCTACAGGAGATTTCATCATTGGAGACTAGCAACGAAGAAGAAATGAAGCGGATCAAAACTATTTTGAGCTCATACACCAAGGCTGATCCGTTTAAGGGTGAGGGCTGGATTGCAAGAGCTCGTTTAGAAGAGTTTAACAAGAACTTTGAACAGGCAAAGAGGCTTATCGAACAAGGTTGTAACAACTGTCCAAGAGATGAAGAAGTTTGGCTCGAAAATGTTCGTCTTCACAGAGTGGATTTGAAGTATTCCAAGATCATCGTTGCAGAAGGTGTTAAATATAACCCTAAATCAGTCAAATTATGGCTTAAGGCGACTGAGCTAGAACAGGAGGACTTCAACAAGCGCAGGGTGCTGAGAAAGGCATTGGAGGCACTACCCAAGTGTGAAGAGCTCTGGTTACAATTAGTTGAACTCGAGGAATCTGATGAAGAGAGATTTAAGATCCTCACAAAGTCGCTAGAGTTAATTCCAACTTCTGAATCCCTATGGTTCAAGTTAATTTCTATCCAGGAATACAAGGATGCCCGTTCTACATTGAACAGTGCACGCAAGGCACTTGGAAGTGATAATGTCATGGTTTGGATGAGAGCTTGTCGCTTAGAGTTTGAACATAGTGAGCCTGAAAAGGTCTCCAAGTTGATCAAGAAGGCATTCAAAGAGTGTTCTCTATCAAGAGATGAATGGTACCAGCGTGCTGTGGAGTTTGAAGAAGAAAAATTCACATACATTGCCACATTGATCGTAAGCGAGCTCTTGAGCATAGAGGAGAAGAACTATGACATCTGGGTCAGTGATTCTGAAAAATATGCTGATCATGTCTTCATCATGAAAACAATCTTGAACCAGGTCGTGATACACTTCCCTAAGAAGACTAGTATCTGGAGAAAACTCATTGGTGTCTATAAGAAGAATTTTGAACTTGAAGAACTATACAAGATCTTTGAGAACATTGTGGAATTAATGCCAAAGAACGCCCTTTTCTGGCTGATGTATTCCAAAGAACTCTGGAAGAATGATGATTTGGAGAAAGCCAAGGAGGTGCTGAACAGAGCTTTGGAGACGCTTCCAACAAATGTCGAAGTCTGGTGTGCCCTAATAAAGCTAGAGACTATTTCTAAGAATTTTGATGCAGTGGATAGGATCTTTAAACAAGCCAAATCCAAGGTTCCGAATGAAAGAATCTGGTACAAATATGTCCATGTCCTTCGAGAGACTGGGAAATTGGATAAGGCATTGGCGGTTCTGGATCAAGGACTGCTTGAGTTTACTAGTTGGAAGATGTTCTTACAAAAGTCACAGACTCTTGAATCTAAGAATGACCTAAATGGAGCAAGACAGGTGTTATCTAATGCCACGAAATTGATACCAACGGTACCACAATTATGGATTGCTGCTAGTCGATTGGATGTTCTCCTTGGTAATATCACCAGGGCCCGTTCGAGTTTAGATCTTGGTTTAGCCAAGCAAGGCAGCGACCTCATCTGGCTGGAGAAACTGGCGTTGGAGCAAAAAAGGGGAGAAATGGATCAAGTTGCTACTATGATGAGTAAAGCATTGAAGGATTTTCCTGAGTCATCTTTATTGTGGAAGTTTAAATTACAGCACTTGACTAAGAAATCACAGAAGAAGACGGCATATCAAGATGCTCTTCAAAGCACACAAAATCATGTTCGGATCCTCTTGGTCATAGGTGCCAATTTCCTGTTTGACGGAAAGTTGGATAAAGCCCGCAGATGGTTCGAGCGTGGTGTGGAAACGGATCCAGATTTCGGTGATGCATATGGGTGGTTGTTGAAGACCCTGGAGGCTCTGGGTGATCGAAGCTCTATTGAGCTATTGGAGAAGAAGGTCTCCTTAGAAGAGCCTCGTCATGGTGATCTATGGCCTCAGGTGTCTAAGTCATTAGGTGCGCCAAGTGGCCCGATCCAACTGCTCCATTCAGTTGCTACAACTCTTGTATAGAAACTCTTTTTGAAGGTCCTCTTTAACACCGATATCTGTGGTTCTACCTTGACACCTTATACGTCTACGTAAGCTCTTACGTCACTAAATATGTGTCGCCTTCAATTTATTGTTAGGACCAGCACGTCGGAGATTTCGCTCTTGGCTCAGAAGAGTGACGGGAGATTTCGGTGTTACACTGAGCTGGCATATAAAGAAGGAGTGCTGCTGATTTCTTGTCCCTTTCGCAGTTTTATGCAATGTTTTGCAAAGTATTATCAAAGCACCATGGCCCACTTACATAAACCAACCAAGATCCCACAACAGGAAATCCTTCCTCTTGCCACTGACATCGGTGCCCTTGGAAACAGAATTAACTTCAACACAAGAACGGAGCACAACACCATCAACAGAACCATCACACTCAAGTTTGCCGTCGCCATTAGAGATGCCCGTATCTACCGTCAAGGTATCCAAGCATTCTACCACGTTTTTAGAACAGTGGAGGAGCTCATCAACAAAGAGTTACAGCAAGTGCCATTGAGCAAGACTGGTGAAATTCTTAAGCAAGTGTGGAGACCAGAGATGGCTCGTACTGCGGCCTTGGAGAGGGACCTTCTCTTCTTCTATGGGAACGACCGTTCTAAGTTTGAGAAGCCTATCAGATCAGAGCAAATCGACTTTGTGCAACATATTTATGACGCATACAAGGAGAAGCCACACGTATTACTCGCATATTGCCATGTGATGTATTTGGCACTCTTTGCCGGTGGTAAGATTATGCTTTCGTCCTTGTCTAAGGCCACTGGTGTGTTCCCTCAGATGGAGGGTAAATCCACCGCTGATGTTTCTGAGTTTGGTACAAACCTGTTCAGATTTGACGTTGACGACGATGATGTATTCAGATTGGAGTATAAGAAGGGTTATGAATTGGCTACGCGTAATTCTCTTTCAGAAGATGAGAAACTCGATATTATCACTGAGGCCAAGGATATCTACAAGAGAAATGTGATGGTTGTTCAGCAGATTGAACGTCATAACAGAGCTAAGATAACAGGTAAGTTGACATACAAACTGTTTAACTATGGCTACTACGTTGTGGTTGCATTCCTCATATTGTTTGCAGCTTGGTCATTGCGCAGAATCGTGAGCCATCTCCTGCTCTGATATCTCTATGATGCCTTCATGATACCTCTATTTATAGTAATTCCTTACGACGTCATTGGTTTTTTTTCTCATATGTACATGTAGTTATCTTGTCGTATACACCATAAGGAATCAATCCTTCTTTAACTTCTTTCTCAATGCCCTTTGGGCTTTTCTTCTCTTTCTCAATTTGTGCTTCTTCATCTTGAGTCTTCTCTTTCTCAACACAGAGTCTGCTCTGATCTCTTCTGGGTGTTCCTGAAGTTCCTGAAGCCTCTCAGCTATGGCAGGTGGCACAATACGCATCTGGGAGATTTCGAACATGAGGTGGTTCAACTCCAAGGTCTTAGATACGGACGTAGCGGCGAATGGAAGTGGACGAAGTGGGTATGTCTGTTGGAGTGTCGAGAAGGATTTCGAGCACTGCATCACCACTGAGCGTCCAACAAAGGAGCTCGGTGTCACAGTGCGTGGAAACGAAAGTCTGGATGATATGAGACGAAGCATGATGGGTGCCCCTTTCCTTTCCCTCTGTTCTTTTAAAAAACATTCGACCTTCAGAGATCCAAAAGTTTCCCAAAGATTTTTCAGTTCGAGAGTTTCGCGATTTTTGTTATGTAATCCGCATTTCTTAACTATGGTGAAGGTAGTATTATGGATCTTTCTGGTTATAATTGGTGGTTTAATTACTTTTAAAGTTGATATATAAGGTCTATGGAGTCATAGAATTGTGTTTATTAGTTTATATTAGTATATAGTGGCTTTCTGGCGTGAGAAATCCCTCCATCGCTCCTTCCATCCAAAGCCCATTCACCGATCTACCAATTTTTTCAACCTTCGAAGAGGCCCATAAACCAAACCAAACTGAAGAACTTGAACAAGCCACAGGCAAGAAAACAGTCGAAAGATGCTCTCCGTGCACCGAGCTGTGGCCTCTATGCGCCTTGTGCCCTCTACGCAGACCAGGGGGATCCTCAACATCTTCCGTAACGCCCTTGGTATGGACCTCCCTCCTTCAGAGAACGACCCAACCCCCCAGAACAGATTCCATCCTTGGGACTCTTCACCATCACCAGACCTCAGACACAGGGCAGCAACGATCAGAGCACTCGCCAAGTGTCCAGTTACTGGGAAGGAGATCAACTATACGTGCCCTCTCAGTGGTATCCCAACGCATCATTCTCGTGAGGCATGGGAGCAAGACAAGGAATACCATGAATCCAAGAGATATGAACTGCTCAAGAAAGTGAACATCTACGAACACGACTTGAGATCGGGTAGACCCTTTCCCGAGTTTGACTTCCCACAGAGTCAGGAGTTTGAATCACAAGTGAACTTGTCCTCTTGGGATCTATACTTCTACACACGTCAATATTATTCAATGGACACTGAGTTCCAACTCGCGGCAGTGACCAAGATGCTTTCGTATCCAATCACCATCGGCGCCCTTCTACACCAATTCTCTCCGTACTTGCTGTCTCCAAAGGGCCCTATCACATTGGAAGGTCTCAAATCTCTTGCTGCTTTGAGATACTCCCTTTATCCATTCCAACGTGCTTCTACTTTTAAAGATAGACCTCTCAGACTTTTTATCATCGGTGCTAGAGCTGAAGGACAATTGCCAGGCCATGTTTGGAAGCAACTACAGTTCCTCTTCCCAGAGATTGAATTTGAGCTCCATTTCATTGGTCCAGAGGCATTTTATGATCGTGAAAAGGGTAACTACACCTCAAGCTCAAGACCTATCGTGAAGCGTGTTGATCCATATTTGTCCCTCGTGTACCATACGGATTACTTTCATGTGTTCCATGAGGCGCAGGATTTCTTCCCATACGATCCATATCTCGATTCCTTCTTCCTCTTCCATCCAGGTTTGGCTTATCCGGATGTGAAAGAGCTATGGAAAAAGACGATGCCAGGTCTCCTTGAATCGAAATGTCCAATCTTCATTACAGGTTACCATGAGCAAGATTCACAGGCTGATTGGAACTGGATAATGGAGAATTTCAGTAAAGATTTGGATGTGTTGATGGAAAGAGGTGATAACCTGTTCTCTTCAACAAAATGGGAATTGAACGACTTGAATCCACATGAGGTTTACAAATTCAACCAAAAGATATTTGCCGTTAGAGGTAAGCGTTATCACGCGATCCAGAAATGACCGCACCCACTTATACATAGCACTTGTTCTGTACATAGCAAACATACTACAATTTGCTTTATTTTTTCAGAGTATATTCATTTCATGCCATTATAGATTGATAGTACAATATGAACTCCTTTCTCACTTTCTCCCAATTGTGTGGGTCGAAAAAGATGTAAATGCCCCTCTCACACTGTGGCCCTTGTTGGATAGGTTCCACACTTTGGTCCTTTGTTAACCATACAGTTAGTTCCTTATGATATCTCCAATTTCTATTCATAAGTTCCCTTGCACTCAACTCCTGTAGCACATCTTTTGGTCTTGTGTAGAAGATATAGAACAGCGTTTCATCCGTGAAGAGACTCAACTTCTCTTCGATCTTTGGGACCTCTTCAAGCTTAAACTCTTTTGGAGTTGTGAATTGTGGTTCAACCTCACTTCTGGAGGTTTCCACCCAAGGCGAGGCAAATGTCTTACTCAACTTTACACCATCACTCTTAGCACTGAGATCCAGCCCGAGAAAACTCACATCTGTGCCCAACGCAACTGTATTTAAATCACTTGTTTCACCACGGATCAAAGATAAGAGTCCATTGAGTCCATAACGATCCATGTCTGACCATCCAGATTCTGCCTTCACCGTCGCCTCAGCATCTTTATTCACTGATGGGTCCAGTCCTGGTGGTACATGCACAGGTATAGCATTCTGTAGAGGTGTCTGCGCGCGCATCTCTCCCAATGTTGGGAACTCTGCCTGGTCAATCTGCGTTCTTTGCCAGGAAGCTGGATTGATGTTAGTATGGGGTGGAATTTTAGTGTGGGGGAAAAGTACCACTTCAAGAAATGGAATGGCTTGAATAAAAACATAAGAACTTACACATGATTCTCTGCAATATGCCTTCAATATTGCTCAGATAAACCTCCAATGAGTCCAAGAAGCTTTTGGCTGTGTGCCGTGGGTCTCTTGAGGTCTACAAAGTGGTAAACACTTCCGCATAAGTGCACCGGAGCAGCGTGATATTTGTACAATACGGTTATGTAAGCTTGGGTGCGTGGCCCTCACCAAATCTGACAGATACGAATCGTCTCACACAGCATCTGGGCCCTGGAGCAATGATCGGGCTGCAGGCCTGCAGTAGCTGTTGACAGTTTTACAGTTTACTATTTAGACTTTAGTGGCCGTCCATCGACCATCGTTACGTAAATACACAACTTCTGTTAATAGATAAAGTTGTTGTTTTGTTCAAGCGATGCGCTCACTGGGCCGGAATACTTCCTGATTCATGATTATATGCAGCAGATTAAACTAATAGTGCCTATTGTAATTTGTTAAGTTAACGTCAACGTGCATGAAGTATAGAGAAAATTCGTCACGGTCAGTTGATATCAAGATTCAAGCACACTTTTGAAGTCTGAGATGACATATATTCAAGCCTTACTATCCGCACAACCCGCGCAGATGACATATGTGTGGATATAATAATATACCTGCTCTCGAGTCTCTGGTGCCGCAAAGACACTGTCGAACCTCAATCAAATATGATGTCCAGGGCATAAATTATGAGAGAAGTGATGGGTAATCGGTAGTAGGTCACTGCCCCTGGTTTGGACTGTTCGGAAGACGAATTATGACTGTCAAACGCTGTCAAACTTTATTCCTGCTCTTTCGTATTGTTCTTTGGGCTTTACATCTAAAGGCACCAGTGTAGTATTGTGCGACCAGCTTCTGAAGATGAAGATTCTCTACCTATTCGCTACTCTTATTATAGTTGCACCCCGCTATCAGGAAACTGAGAAGGCACTTTTGATGATGAGGCAATCGGGCACGAACGGTGTCCATCCTGGGACGCTATTTGCGCAAGACTATTGTTATGTCTGCAGTTGTGTCCGCAGATGTGTAGTCTTGAAAGGTAATAAACTAATGGATAACTTGGTGGTTTTGTAGTCAGTCAAGATAGTTAAATTCATGTTTTCCTTGAGTCAATCATATTTAGGTCCCTCTCATTGACATTTCTCTGACCAATACTTATTCCAGGAAATGCAGTTTTTGACTTTTGACTTTATACTCCTTTGGCCCTTGTTATTGTGTCTTTTCTAGAGCACAATTCCGGTGTGTTGGAAGTCGCAGATGCCACATCATCTTCCTATCCTATTATTTCCTTTTCGGCAGTTTGGAAAATTTCTGAGAACCATATAAAGACAATCTCGCAACAAAAATATCTAAGCATAGAGTCTAAGAAAAGCCTCTTTTTCAGTCCGTGTTATTATCTATTTTCCTACCAACCTTTCATCCGTCATCCATTGGCCCACGTAGGCTGAAGCCCCAACATTTGATAAAATGATCAAGTGGCTATTTCCCTTGTTGGTTTTGGTTGGCATTGCAACAGCGGGAAATGTTGATGTGTTATTCGCCTATGACTACATGACCAAGCGACCAAACTTCACTTCCTCTAACGTACACTGCTGAATGTTGGTTCACACTGCTTTTGACCCGAATTCTCATCCTGATGCTCTAACCATGGTGGTCACCACGTTAGGTGATACCCAGTTTGAAGGATACGTCTTTACTAAGAGCACAATGGCCGCTAATGGGACCATTGAAATCGTTGACAATGAGGTAACGCAGTCGGATTTGGTTACGATAACACATATGATTATTGTGGGTTAGTATCAGAGCTCCATCTTGATATGGCAATTTATGAGTATTTGGGCTGTCTCAACTGATCCACCATCTTATGTTGTACCTCCTGATATCCAACTCTTGTGATACTAAATGGACTGATGGTCTAGTGGTTACGACGTCGCCTTTACACGGCGAAGGTCGCGGGTTCGAACCCCGTTCGGTTCATTTATTTTTTAACTTCTTCAAATCTTCCAATCGACTATACACCGCATGAGAATAGTCGTTCTTTTGACATTCTTATAACACGTAGTTCCATAAAATGCTCATCATTTTGATTAATTCTTTGAAAATCCTTCGTGGCTATCGGCCATTGCTGTTCTTCGTCGTTTTCGCCCGCGATGAGCTCTCGAAAATTTTATGCCAGAAAAATTTCCCACTAGCTTCAAAAGCATTTTAATACAACAAAAGAGATTTGAATACAAGAATGGTGCTGAAGTCAACATATTCAGGAGATGTCTCTGTGTATCAGGTCTCTGGTGCCAATGTCTCTCGTTCTCTTCCGGACTGGATCGCTAAGAAGAGAAAGAAACAGCTGAAGAATGACTTGGAGTACCAAACGAGAATTGAACTCATACAAGATTTCGAGTTCAGTGAAGCTTCAAACAAGATAAAAGTCACCCCGGATGGTCAATATGCTATGGCTACTGGTACTTATAAACCGCAAATCCATGTCTATGATTTTGCAAACATGTCATTGAAGTTTGAAAGACATACAGATGCTGAGAATGTGGATTTCGTCATCCTTTCTAACGATTGGACCAAATCGGTTCATTTACAGAATGATAGAAGCATAGAGTTTCAAAACAAAGGTGGTATCCATTATAAGGCTAGACTCCCAAAATTTGGAAGAAGTATTGCATATAATGAAGTCAACTGTGATCTATTCGTTGCTGCAAGCTCCAATGAAGTTTATAGATTGAACTTGGATCAAGGTCGTTATCTGCAACCGTTTGTGATGGAATCAGATTGTGGTGCAAATGACGTTTGTGTGAACCCTGTTCATGGGTTGGTCTCTGTGGCATTGGAAGATGGAACTGTGGAATTCTGGGATTCTAGGGCCAAATCAAGAGCTGCCAGATTGGAATTGCCCTCATTAGGATACAGCTCTGAACCGTTTGAAGTGAGCACCTTGGCATTCAAGAATGATGGTATTAACTTTGCATGTGGTACTTCCCACGGTTACACTTATACATATGATCTCAGATCTTCACAACCAACAATGACAAAGGACCACGGTTACGGTACTGCCATTAAGAAACTCATATACTTGAACGATGATAAGCTTGCTGCTACTGATAAGAGAATCGCTAAAATCTACGATGCTTCTGGTTCATTATTTGCATCTATGGAGCCAAGTGTCGATATCAATGACTTGGAATGGATACCGAACTCTGGTATGTTCTTCATGGCTAATGAAGGTATCCAAATGCATACTTACTACATTCCTAACTTAGGTCCATCACCAAGATGGGCCTCATTCTTGGATAACATCACTGAAGAATTGGAGGAGAAGCCTGCTGACTCCGTTTACTCTAACTACAGATTCATCACAAGAGATGATGTCAAGAAGTTGAACATCTCTCATTTGGTTGGCACAAAGGTGTTGAGATCCTATATGCACGGTTTCTTCATCAGTACCGAGCTCTATGATAGGGTCAACTTGATTGCTAATCCAAACTCTTACAGAGATGAAAGAGAAAGAGAGATCAAGAAGAGAATCGAAAAGGAAAGAGAATCAAGAATCAGAACCACTGGTGCCATCACCAATACTAAGGTTAAGGTTAACAAAGATTTGGCTGAAAAGATTGGTAAAAAATCGGGCTCTTCTATTGCTGAAGATGTTGTCAATGATGATCGTTTCAAGGAGATGTTCGAGAATCCAGAGTTCCAGATCGACAAGGAATCCCACGATTATAAACAACTTAACCCTGTTAACTCCGTGGAGGGTACTTCTGAGAAGCGTGTTAGAGCGTTGACGGCAGCTGAAGAGTCTGATGAGGAGAGACTGAACAGAAGAAATGGAGTTGACTCTGAGGCTGAATCCGAATCCGAGAGTGAAAGTGAAAGCGAAGGCGAGAGTGAGGAGGAGGACGAAAATGAAGAGCAGCTAGATAGACTGCAACAGGCAAAGCTCAAGAAACAGCTCGAGACTGTTAAAAGACGCCAAGAGTCCAAGGATAAGGCCGATGCCTTCTTAAACGAAATGAAGTCCTACTCTACAGATGCTTCCACTACGGTGAGCAAGAACCAAGTGTCATTCGATAAGAAGTTGAAGGAGCTTAACAGAACGAAACAGGAGGCTGATGAGAAGAAGAAAGGGGAGGTGTTGCGTAAGCATGCTAGAGGTGAGATGGAACTCACTTTTGTTCCAAAGAAAGCTGAGAAGAAGCCAAAGAAACAGGTCAAGTTTGATGCTGATGACGAAGACGGCGAAGAGGGCCAAGAGAAGCACGGTAGAACCCAACAGAGATTTGAAGGCCGTAGAAGGGCTTCCAAGAACGCCTTCCGTGGTATGTAATAAATACAAAGTGCATGATTATATCAATTCTGGTAGGTACCGTAGAAACGATCTAGACCACACGGTAAGCGCAACACTCTGACTCTTTTGTTATCAGCGGACCTGGGGAGGGGGCGGTACTAGAGTGACAAAAAATCCCTAGGGCCTCAACACCACTCAAAGAAGACATAATTGTTAGTGGTTGACGAAGACATTGCATGTCCCATTAATCATAGGAAAGTGACAAGAATAAAGTGCTTTTCACAGGTTCTATTCATCCCATTGCTTGAACTTTTCTCAGCACCAGTCACGCCCCCCTTGAACAAAGAGATAACCAGCGCAGCACAGAAAAGGAGCCATTTCACATGACAAACCGGACTCGTTCCCACAATAGGAGTACACAGAGTAACCCAATCGACATTTCCAAGAGCCCACCTTCGAAGAGTATGTTTCTCTTTCTCATTTATTTACTCTCTTTACTACTTTGCTGGGTACTAACAACACGAACAAGACCTGGCACACGTCCCTTGCAAGTTTTTCAAACAAGGTGCATGTCAAGCAGGGAATTCTTGTCCATTCTCTCATCAACTGGATGCCACTGTGGACACTGCACCTTGTAAGTACTTTCAGAAGGGCAATTGTAAGTTTGGTGTCAAGTGTGCTTTGGCACATATCCTTCCTGACGGGAGACGTGTGAACCCAAAGACTTTGGCACAAGTCTATCAGAACCATAATATCAATAACCAAGGACATTCACAGACGAAGAGCAACGGGAATGGGAGTGTGAGCGGGAGCGGCCCAAATGGCTTTTTTAATGCCTCGTCAAATGTTGGTGTGCAGACACCGCAACGTTCCACAACTCGTCAACCAACAGGTGCCCCAGGTCCTAGTTCAGTGTCTCCGTCAAACCATTCTTATACCACCACAACCAATTCTGTTTCACAGGTGGAGACATCTCCTACGTATTCACACGGGTTAAACTCAAGTACCACTGGTGCTGCTACCACTGTTGGTTCCTTACCTGGAGGCTCTACCACGGCCCAAGAGAGTGTGTACCACACCCGTAGGTTCTCCTCCAATGAAAAGGTGTCTCCATTTGGAAGCTCTTCTATCTGGAGCAATCCTGTGAACTTGAGATCGATGTCCTATTCCGGTGCCGCACCAACGTCACTTGCTGGGTTCCATTCTTTTGCATATGGTTCTGCCATCGCAGATGACGACAACAATGATAGTGACGGCGGTGATATGTTTGAAGAGGACTTCGTTCCCTCGAGTTTATCTGATCTCTTGACTCCACAAGAGTTGCAAAGACGTGGCTCGAGAAGCTCGGGGACTACGACAAGACCAGTGTTGAATCTTGGTAGAGGAAACCTTATGGATCATGCTGCTGTGGACGACGATGATACCGCTGAGCAAGATACCCAGTTCCGAATGGATGATGAAGGGTTCTTTGCTTCAGGTGTACAAAATATCAACCTTCATGTTTGAATGGGGGTTTGGGTAAAAGGGAATATATCGGTAAAAGAAAAGGTTATGAGGACTTCAAAAAGAGATGTGTTAAAGATACAATACAGTACAAAAGATAAGGGATTCTACTCCTCTCTTGGATTTTTTCTTCTATAGTTTACAGATGAATTGAAGTGTTGGATGGTGTGTAGGTAATAAATAAGTTGTAATAAATAAGCTGGTAATAAATAAGGTGGGGAATAAATGTCATCTCATGGCTTGTACTCTGTTTCAAAAGCAGGTGTACTTCTTCTCTTCTCATATCTGAACCATTTGCCCTTGAATATTCTATTAGTAGAAGCTCCAGATAATATACAAGACTACTCACTTGAGAGTTATAGGCAACCCATGTGAGCCCAGTTGGGATGGCAATCATCAGCAACAGGATTGGACCGAGGTTCTTTGGTGTCACACGGAATCTGTCGGACGCTGTCTGTCTATAGCCTTTTGGGTGTTAATATACAATCTCTCAAAGGGGGGGGGTGAACGTACGGTAGAACTTCTCGAAAGCTGGTTCATTGATGAGAGCTATTTTCTTGGTTAGTACCATGTCTAAATATCAACATATTAATCGCACGCACGTTGAGGGCCATGTCCGTGTGCCATTTTGTTGTCCTCTTTGTCGTTGTTCTTGCTGTTTCTATTTGGCGACCCTGTTCTGTTTGGGAGGTTTGGTGAGCTTTTCTGTGGAGCGGGGCCCTGAGAGTTCCGAGGGAAGTCGAAACTGACACGTTCAAAACATCAACAAAACAAATCCACACTATAGAGAAAAGGAACTCCGACTGTAGGGTAATTTACACGATGTCCAAGGAAATCTTGTCCTCTTTAGAAAACTTACAGACCACAATTGAGGCTACGAAGGACCAGCAGAAACTTACAGGGGCGTCTAGGACCAGGGCGTTGGAGAGAGAGCTCGAACAACTTGATCTGATCAACAGCACATTAGATAATGTGACACAGTCCATAGACGCTACATCTATAAACGTGGATACGGTACTCTCAACAACAGATTGTACTAATAAACTACTGGACCTCTGGATCAAGATCCTATCGCAGACCAGCTACACTTCGAATCTCCTAAGCGATAAGAACTGGAAGGGTCTGACCAAGAATGAAGAAGAATATCAACAACAGCTGAAACGGTTCGAAGAGTTGAACAGGAGATTCAGCGCTGAGAAGCAGAAAAGGGAACAGGAAAAAGAAGCTATACGGCAACGTAAGTTGGCCCAAGAAGAGAGAATGAGGGAAAGGGAAGAAGCTCTGAAGAGAAGAGTCTATGGAACAAGAGCAACAAGACAAGCACCAAGAAGCTCTTCAAAGACTCCAGGTGGGGCTTCATCTAGTATAAGGAAATGATTAAAATGACTACCATTATATTCCTGTAATAACCAATAATTTAGAAAATACACTAATTCAAAAAACTACGAAATAATTTATTCCTCCTTAGCCTCTGGTTCAATGACCACCAACAAGTCAGAAGCATCAACGTTATCACCCTCCTTGATGAGAACATCGGCAACCAAACCTGCAACTGGAGCAGAGATCACCATCTCCATCTTCATAGCACTCAACACAGCCAATGGCTCACCCTTCTTCACTGCAGAACCCTTATGCACCTTGACCTCAACAAGAACACCAGCCATTGGAGAACCAACTTGGTTATCGTTGTGTGCATCAGCCTTTGGTCTAGAAACAATCTCAACCTTGGACTTCTTATCATTGACAGAAACCTTACGTAACTCACCGTTCAACTCAAAGTAAACCTCTCTAAGACCGGTCTCTGGGTGCAAGTCACCAACAGCAGTACACTTGATAATCAAAGTCTTACCTTGTTCAATGGTAACAATGATTTCCTCACCGATCTTAGGTGGAGCCAAGAAGTTTCTGGTTGGCAACACGGACAAATCACCATATAGCTCTTGGACCTTTCTGAAGTCCTCATAAACCTTTGGATACATGTTGTAAGAGGCAACATCACACTCAGTGATCTTGTTAAATCTAGAAGACAAGTCCTCTCTAATTCTGGCAAAGTCAAATGGAGCCAACTCCAAACCTGGTCTGACATCCAATTTTCTTCTCTTACCTCTTAAGACGTCGGATCTCAATGGCTCTGGGAAACCACCATAAGGTTGACCAATCAAACCTTCAAAGAAGTCCAAAACAGAGTCTGGGAAGTCCAAAGAGTTAGCCAATCTCTTAACATCTTCAGAAGTCAACTTGTTGGAAACCATGAACTGGGCCAAATCACCAACAACCTTAGAGGTTGGAGTAACCTTAACCAAGTCACCGAGCAAGAGGTTAGCCTCTCTATAGGTCTTCTTGGTCTCAATCCATTTCTCACCAAGACCAACCTGTTGGGCTTGGAAGAGCAAGTTGGTCAACTGACCACCTGGGATCTCGTGGAGGTAAACCTCTGGATCTGGACCCTTCAAGTCGGCCTCAAAGACGGAGTACAATAATCTGATTTCGGCCCAGTAGGCGTCAATCTCTCTAACAAGGGACTCAGACATGTTGGTGTTAATCTCACCGTCGAGGGAGGCAATTAAAGCAGAGATGGATGGTTGAGAAGTCAAACCGGACAAAGAGTTGGAAGCAACGTCAACGACATCAGCACCAGCTCTAGCACAAGCAGCCATGGAAGCAACACCAGTACCAGCAGAGTCATGAGTATGAACGTGGATTGGCAAGTCTGGGTACTTCTCTCTCAAAGAACCGATCAATAATTTGGCTGCTTGTGGCTTCAGAGTACCAGCCATATCCTTGATACCCAAGATGTGAGTACCGGACTTAACAACCTGCTCAGCAATCTCCAAGTAGTAAGCCAAGTTGTACTTCTTACCCGGTTGCAACATATCACCAGAGTAACAGATAGTAGCCTCGACAACACCACCGGCCTTCTTAACAGCCTCAACACCAACCTTCAACTGCTCCAAATCGTTCAAGGCATCGAAGACTCTGAAGATATCAACACCGTTGTCCTTAGCTTGCTTAACGAAATGGTCAATTGCGTTATCTGGCAATGAGGAGTAAGCAACACCGTTAGCACCTCTCAAAAGCATTTGGAATGGGATGTTTGGCACAAGCTTTCTCATCTTTCTCAATCTTGCCCACGGGTCCTCGTGCAAGAATCTCATAGCAACATCGAAGGTAGCACCACCCCAACATTCAAGGGCAAAGGCACCGGCGTAACCATGAGCAGTAGTTGGGGCAATAGCCAATAAGTCATAAGTTCTCAATCTAGTGGCCAAAAGGGATTGATGAGCATCTCTCCAAGTGGTGTCCATGATCAAAGTACCCTTGAAGTCACGAACCTTCTTAGCGAAACCTTCTGGACCCTCAGCGAGCAAGACGTCTCTCCAGCCCTTTGGTGGGGCAGTCTTGACATCAATGAGGTTACCTTCGGCATCATGTAACGCTGGAACATCTGGATCCTTTTGCAACTTTGGCAAACCAACTTGACCCTTGATAGAAGAACCGTTAACAGCCAAATCGGCCAAGTAAGCCAAGAGCTTTTGGGCTCTGTTTTGAGAGGAAACCATCTCGAATAAAGCTGGTGTGTCATCGATAAAAGTGGTCCAGTATTCACCAGAGATGAAGACATCATGGGTCAACAAAGTGAGCAAGAATGGGATGTTAGTCTTGACACCTCTGATTCTGAACTCGATCAAAGCTCTAAGCATTTTTCTTCTAGCGATTTCATATGTGGAGCCGGAACAAGAACACTTTACAAGCATAGAGTCGTAATGTGGAGAGATGACAGCACCGGCAAAACCGTTACCGCCATCCAATCTGACACCATTACCACCAGCGGAACGGTACACTTCAATCTTACCAGTATCTGGCTGGAAGTTCTTAGCTGGGTCCTCAGTAGTGATACGACATTGAATAGCAAATCCACGGGTGGTGATCTTATCTTGCAAGAGACCCAATTGTTCCAAAGTGGCACCGGCGGCGACTTGGATCTGGGCAGCAACGATATCGACACCAGTGATCTCTTCAGTGATAGTATGTTCAACTTGGATTCTTGGGTTGATTTCGATGAAGTAATGTCTGTTTTGGTTATCGACAAGGAATTCTGCAGTACCAGCGTTTCTGTAGTTGGCAGTCTTTGCCAATTTGACAGCATCGGTCAAAATTGCATCACGAACCTCCTTTGGCAAAGTCTTTGCTGGGGCAACCTCGACAACCTTTTGGTGTCTTCTTTGCACAGAACAGTCTCTCTCGAACAAATGGATCACATTACCGTAGTTATCAGCGAGCAATTGCACTTCAATGTGCTTTGGCCTGTCCAAGAATCTTTCGATGAAACAAGTACCGTTACCAAAAGCGGTCAAGGCCTCAGATCTAGCTCTGGTGAACGCATCGCCGATGTCGTCACCTTCTCTAACAACTCTCATACCACGACCACCACCACCGAAAGCGGCCTTGATGATGACTGGGAACCCATATTGGGCAACAAAAGCTTCAGCGTCCTCGACAGAGTCAATTGGGCCATCAGTACCTGGGACAACAGGAACGTTAGCAGCAGCAGCCAAGTTACGGGCACTAACCTTATCACCCACGGCGTCAATGATCTTAGAAGTTGGACCGATCCAAGTGATGCCAGCATCAGCAACCTTTTGGGCAAACTCAGAGTTCTCAGACAGGAAACCATAACCTGGATGGATCATATCAACATTGTGCTCCTTAGCAATCTTGATAATCTCATCGATTTGGAGATACGCCTGGACTGGGGAGTACTGGCCCTTCTCACCAATTGGATATGCCTCATCTGCCTTGAGTCTGTGGGCACTCAATCTATCTTCATGTGAATAGATGGCCACCGTTTGCATTGACAACTCATGGGCGGTTCTAAAGATTCTAATTGGGATCTCACCTCTGTTGGCGACGAGGATCTTGCTTGTCTTCTGGCCGAGGAGAAGAGAGTCTCTTCTGATCTTGTTGATGTCCCCGTGGTGAGGAGTCTGTTCAGCCATTGTTCTCGTGGGGTCTCCTCGTTCGTTTCTGGAGGTCTCAAAAGATTTGGGCCCCCTTTGCTTTTATATTCAGGGAGGAAAAAACAGCCGGTGACTAATTTTTTGTCCGGGACAAAGAGTGTCCCCATGGCCTGTGCATGTTGTTGGTGGGAACTGGGGGCTTCTCACCGCCCCATCCCCCTCCTGCGTAGGCAGAGAAAATGTTCGCGGTAGGCGGGTAGGGGCCTCTGCCTAACCCACTGAGCAGTGGCTGGTGGGAAATACAGTGGGGGACGGACAAACATGGGACAAAATCCGGGGTACTTGAGTGATCACAGCAGAACAAAAATTTTGCCTGGTGCTTTGTCAATTGGTGATGACCTCGAGTCTTTCGGATATCAGTGTTCCCAAAGGTTGTTCTCGTTGGTTTATTGCCCTATGAGAACAGGCCAATGGCCAGAGAGACAGCTAGATACAACCCACTAGATAATTCTTTTGTCGATATCCCTTTGGCCCTATCAGTTCCCGGGTGTGTCAATAGTGTGTGGAGAGCATATTTGTCCCGGGTATTGTGTCGATTGTTGAAAGTGGGAGCGAGCGTATGTAATTGCACGAGCCTAAAGCAATTGCTCAAAGTTGGAATGATATAACAAGGAAGAATGAAGAGAGAGATAGAGATATAGCAAAGGAGGTAGTAAAAGAATGTTGAAATTCAGTCCAAGGAAGTTTAGATGACTCCAGTGTCTATGGATACAACACTACACCATTCTGGATTGAATCACACCTCAAAGCGGGAAACGCTGTGAGTCGTGGTGATTCAATCTGTGTCCCACTATACAAGATGACTATATGTACTCCACACTTTGTTATACAACTTAAGTTTGTTAAAGGGTCTGTTATCTGGCGGTTTCGGTAGTTTCTTCCACGTCCTCCATACGCAGTTGCAGTTGGTTGTCCATTTCGAGACCAACCGTCTCTCTCGCTCTCTACGTGTACACCACGTACTTAATTGCACTACTCTCTAAAGTTCCACTCACCATCATAGAACCCCCACGTTACAGACGCTCCTGCTGTGATGTCCAGCCCTTTGACACTTTTTAACACCGAGGACTTTTGAGTTTGAGCCGTAGAAACCTGGGGTAAAAAAAAAAGGCCTTCAGTTACTCACAACCTGGTGTGGCGCTTACCTAGACCCGTGTGCTTTAGCGCGCAGACGCTGTTGACGTAAGCGGTCTGGGCGGGACAAATGGGACAACTGAGACGAATGGGGGCCGGCCTAGGCGGTTATGCCATCCCAAAGCGGAAAATTGGGAGATTAAACATGGGTTGTTCTTCAGTTCTTATAATCTGGAACTGCCTGAGGGACAATCTTTGTATGGTTATAGTCACACCTTCACCCTTCATCCGGCAATGAAGAAACGTAGTCCAATTGCCCTCCCCTTGTACCATGGTATACACCACCTAAGTGGCGTCGCCCATGACCTCACCATCTGAGCGACGACCCTGTGACGATATCGATGCAAAAGTTAAATCCCTCGATGTCTCGGTTCACAAAAACATCATGGTTCGTCACCACCCAGCAGCTGCGACATGTTGTCACTAGTGCTGGTCGTGTTCATCAAGGCGCTCGATGTTACCGGTTTGGTCTATGTTCACTTTCGAGGCAGTCGTCGTAGAACGCGCCTGTTGCATAAACCTTCTTTTTAGCTATACATGGACGAACACTTGTAGATGAAGGATGCCATTCCAGCCAGTAAGTGTCCTCCCATCGTCACCTAAGTATCAAGTCAGATCAACGAAGAGCTCTTCGAAACATCCACATGGCCTCTTCACCAATGTCCAACTTCCTCAACTAACTGCCCACCTGGCGCCCAACAACAACACTATCGCGGGAAAAATCAACGAGAAAACCTGAAACATCAATAACGTCGGGTCTAAGCATAAACAACACGCGTCCACACACAGAACAATTATAATCAATGGACCAATACCTCAAGCTATTAACGAGCCGAAGGGCCCTCTACGCTGCTGTTGCACTCACAGCTCTGTACGTATTGTCTTCAATCGTGTTAGCCGGTGAAGAGTACTCGATAGATCTCAACGATGGGCCAGGTACAAAGGGTTTCGGCATAACGCGAGGTGGAACAGGTCTCACAGGATTCCAGAAAAATAAGCGTATAGGTGGATTGCCGCCAAGTGCAAGGCGTGCCTATGAGGATAAGGACTCGCTGGTGTATGACGATTACTCCGTGGACTCGTTCTCGGAAGAAGATAGTGAAGTGTTCAGTAAGGAGAAGAACAGAATTGTCATTATCCTGGGCGCCAATTTGGAAGGAGGTGTGAATAAATGGAAAGGCCCGAACGAATGGTCTATTGAAAGATCTTCCATCTGGAATAAGAAGACGTATGCCTCCCTACACGGTTATGATCTGGTTATCAAGGACTACACGAAGGCAAAGAAATATTCAAACGATCATCGCGAAGGATGGCAGAAGTTCGATATCCTTAAGGAAGTCATGGATGAGTATAACAACGGCGATTGGTTCTGGTATTTGGATTTGCACACTTTGATCATGGAACCACAGTTGAGGATCGAAGACTTGATATTTGCAAATTTAAACGACACAGTGACGAGAGATCTTCTATATTTTAACCCAAACTCTCTTCAGCTGGACATCCCATTCACCAACTACGATGAACCCATCAATATGATTCTTTCCCAAGATTGTGGTGGATTCAACTTGCACTCCTTCCTGATCAAAAAGACATCATGGTCATTGACCCTTATCGATACTCTGTTTGATCCTATCGTCTATTTGAAGAAGCATACCACTTGGAGAAACGACGAAAAAAACGCGTTGGAACACTATTACGACAACTTTGGATGGGTAAGATCTCGTATGGGATTCATCCCAACAAAGCTAATCTCATCATTACCCAAGGGTGCCTGTCCAGATTATAAGAATGACCAAAGATTCTTCTATAATGAAACAACAAGAGATTTTGTCGTTGATATGGTTGGTTGTGATTTTAATAGAAACTGTTGGGATGAGATGGAGCATTTCAAGCAGCTGAGTATCGATCTACATAAGAATTGGTTCAAGAAGCTAATAAGTTGATGAGAATATATTTCATCCAAATCAAATATCACTAGTTCTCTCCACTTTAGATATGATCTTTTCAAACTTTTCATCATCCTGCTGGATCTCAAGGAGTTCCTGCTCCAATTTCTGTTCATATCTCTTATTTCTTTCATGTTTCTCTTGTCTTACCACGTTATAGATCACAAAATGGAACCATATTTCCATAAAAAGGAAGACAAACACAGTATCCTCATGGAATACAGAACTCTCAACCGCGTAACCATATCCGGCAAACCCAAACGCCAGTGTCAATCTCACAGGGATCATAGATTCAAAATATACCTTGTTATCTTGGATCAACTGGACGATATCAGTGATTCCTAACAGCCCCAATATCACAACAATCAGCGATTTCACAGAATCAGATCCACTCAATTGTCCATGGTCCAGTCTCATCGCCTCTCCAAACACCAAGAGGAACGTGCTATCCACAAATTGTGAGGGATCTTTCACCAGGTAGAATGCCACAGTGAAGAGCAGACAGCTGTGCAAGTATATAACAGTCGTTGATGAGATCCACGCCATGTTCGTTGTTCTCTCTTCTTCCCTGTTAACCTCTTTGTTAAAGTTCTGTTGATATTTGAAACTTCGCGATGAGTTTTGCCTTCATCAGCCACCAAATATATCAAAAACGATGAAGTTCACCATCCTTGCCAGAGCAGCTTCTTTGTTTCTCATTGCTTTCAAACTTCTCACAGATTCCTCCTTCCCTGCGACGGTGTGTGAATTGACGGTGAGTGCTTCGCTTTTGAACTTACACTGACAATTGTACTGACAAACGAAAGGGTGCAAAATTCACCGCAACACAAACGGAGTGCACGCTGTTAGGAACAATACTGGTCTTGCTGGCAACAACAGACCTGATACCATTGCTTGAGAGCAACTTGGAATACTTCAGATCCATCGTACGTGTACGTCTTATTGTGTCCGTCGTGGTGCATATTGTAAGTTCACAGAGCTACGTAGCAGTGCTGTCAAATGACTTGGTGATTTACTATGCAATGTTGGAAGAGGTGTTTAACGCATGTATACTCATGGAACTGGCTGCTGAAACATAATACAAAAGCTATACAAATAAGCAAAGTCTTCATAGCGTAGCTAGTTTCGCCTCAACCCTTTGGATCAAACCCTTTGCCTCATCCAGCTCATTCATGATGAAGAATTGGTCTCTGGCAGCATTGGGCTTGACTTTTAGATAATCCTCCAGACAATACACTGAGATCCTGTAACTCTCAGAATCTGTTTTCACTTTGATTCTTTTAGAGCGTCTCATGTCCTCTGTCGTAGAAGGTGAAGACTGCGGCGTTGGTAGGTATGATGAAATCGTCTCAATGGGCTCATAGTGTCTCACAAACGCAAATGTGCAGAATCCCTTGCACTCTTCACATGATATACCGTCTTCATGTTCTTTCTTCTCCTGTTCAGTCATCTCATATCCATATTTGGTATCAAGTTTAACATATTTCTGTGGTTTGATGTCCAACGAATCCAAAATGGTACACTGTACCCCATATTCATCAGTGAGTTTAGGTTTCAAATAATTCAGACACTGCTTAATCAGCTTCAAGTCAACATTTGATAATTCTTCATCTTCGACATTCAAGAAATTTTCCAACACGGTCAACATCAGCTCCCAAATGTCAAACAGTGAGCTCTTCGTAGCATTCTTCTTGTAATCTCTAGATGCCAAAACTCCAAAATCCAACCAACTAGTCATTGTAAAGTTCACAGCTTCATTTAAGTTATAACCGCAGTTGAACCCAGCATGATAAACTCTTGGATACGTAACAATATACTCATCAGGTTCTTGGTTTGCAGTGAAGCATTCAATACCAGCCTCCTGTAATTTGAAAGGTGAAACCAAAGTGATCAATTGATGTAGAATATCCGGCTGTTTAGCGAATAAATCAGGCGCCAATGACTTCATGTACGATTCAAACTTTTCTGCACAATGCGCAGGGATGCCATACCATTTTTTCGTTGCACCCAAATGCTGATAATTGGCACTCAAAGTATATTGATCCTCCACATGCCAACAGAAAGTACTAAACGTATTACCAACATAGATCCATGGTATGGTCATACCAGATATATCGACATCCAAATAGTTCAGCAATGAGTGCTTCTCAAATGGCAGGTTGTTTAAATTCATCGGATGTGTCACATATGAGTTATACTCCTTTCTCCAGGGACCAGACCGATAGTTCAAAGGGATATAATCCTTCGTGGGGAACCCTGACACTTCACCGCGACGCAAGTTATGTATATCAGCACCATAGTTGATCTTGACATCGTTATCTGTGTTGTCAACTAGTTCCCAAAACTGCTTTTCCAAAGTGTCAACGTCATGTGGTTTCCCCTGTGGAAAGAAATCCTTATCGAAATCATCATTAAGGTCCTTGAAATCACGAAGAGAATATTCAATAGGGGAATCTTTAAAGCCATAGTATCCATTACCAATAACACAGTTGACACAACACCAGCTATCCTTTGGTATTTTGGAAAGCGGTGGTGAGAGGCAATATGTGTGGTATGGTTTATTGCACGAATCACACAGCAAAGTGTTTGCCGGGTCGGAATTCTTCTTACAGATCAAACATGATGAATCCTCTAAATCTGAGTCTGAATCTGAATCCAAATTGTCCTGTAAGATGGAAGTAGGGTATTGTTCTTGTACGAGAGTGGTTGTGAATTCCGGTTTCAGGCTTAAGAAGTTGAAATATGGCATGAGCATCTGTTCGTAAAATTCTATCAGAAGTGTTCTTTGCAATTTGAACTTTGAAACCAAATAATTCCATAGCTTTGTGTCGTTCAACATTATGGAGGAAGAGAGATTTGGAAGATCTTTTGCTGAATCCTTGTAGAACTTGACACACTCAATAAAGAAATCATAGTAATGTATCTTCTTACCACAAACCACTGCATATTCTTCATTTGGGACTTTGATCCTATTCATCACGTTATAATTCTTCAACTGCTTATGAAAAAACATGCGACATCTGTTCAATAGGTTCAACTCTTTCAATTTTTGTAATCGTGGAGTGAATCTAAACTTGTGTTCATTGATACTAAAAGGAGGCTTAAACCCCGATGGTGGAACTATTTTCAAAAGACCATATCGTGTACCTAGGGAAGCCACTTCAGGCGATGCAAGGTATTCAATAGGATTGGCAAATTCCTCTTCTGTAGGGTATAGAGAAGGAACCTCAGTCAACATGGTGGATGTGGAGTGCAGCAACGTAAAATGATAGCAGACCAGCTATCTTTCAAATCTTGTGGAGTCAAGAAGGAGGGTATATGGGGGCACACCAGCACAATATAATCACAGCAGCAGAAGGTGGATCAGCCTGATAGTACCTTTTGTTCAGAAAGACACTGTCTACTACTCTCCTCCAACCCGTTCCAAAACCACTGGTTCTAGAAAGTTGTCCGATTTCACTTCTGCACAAAAGGCGCACGCCCCGGAGATAAAAATGGAAAACAAAAGTCATTACAGTTCCCAATCGGGAAGTCAAGAGCGTGATAGTGGGCAGATAAGCAATTGTATTGGTTGGAGGCGATGGATGGGTCAATTGATTTGCTGTTGTTGATCTAATGGTTTTGATGGCACCTCATCTTTCTTCTCCTGTGTATAATATCCCATCGTCGCCTGAACCTGCTTTTTACCACCAGTTCCAGTCGGCAAAAAGGTTTGGCTCCCGATAAAAAAAGAAAAAATACCAACCTTTGAACTTCTCACACAGATCATCAATAAGACAGGTTAAAGATCCTAGATGTCCTATAAAGACTACACACTCACCGTTCTTGGGGCCGGCACTATTGGCCAGGCATTCCTCTCTGCATATCTGTCCAACCCAAACGCAGAGACAGCACCATCAAAGATCATTGCATGTGTCAACTCTGAAAAGAGTGCCACCAAGTTATCCCAACAGTACCAATCCACAGGTACGATCCAATTCGAGGTCAGTTTTGGTGAAGAGGCCAACTCTAAGGCTGTTGAAGAGGCACAAGTTGTTGTGATTGGTACTAAGCCATATATTACTGAGAAGGCATTGGAAGGATGTAAGCATGTTGGATTGCAGGGCAAGTTGTTGATTTCACTTGTTGCCGGGTGGACAATTGCCCAATTTGAGACGTATTCCTCCAAGGTTTCCAGAGTGATGACAAACACACCTGCAAAGTTCTTGTATGGTACTGCTGTTGTTGCCAATTCCAGTGCCGTTACAGAACAAGAGCGCCTTTTAATCTTGGATTTGATGAACCCAATTGGCAAAGTTGTTGAGTTGCCAGAGAAGAATATGGATGCCGCTACAGGGTTAGTTGGCTCTGGTCCAGCGTTTGTGCTATTGATTCTTGAGGCATTGACAGAGGCTGGTATCTCCCTGGGGATCCCATTCAAAGAGAGTAAAGAGTGCGCTATTAAAGTGCTTGAAGGCACATCTAAGATGGCTGAGATCACGGGTACTCACCCAGCAGAGTTGAAGCACCAGGTGTGCACCCCAGGCGGTACCACTATTGCCGGTCTTGTTGCGATGGAGGATGCAGGTGTGAAGAGTGGTATCATAAAGGCTGTGACCGCCGCTGCAAAGCGTGCGGCAGAGTTGGGTAAGTAATCAATTTCATGTTGATTTACAAGTATTCAGACGAGTAGTGGAAGAGCCGCGTAGGTAGCGGTAAAGGTGCGCGGTACTAAAGAAGTAAATAAGAAGAAAAAAAGCCCACACTAAAAACCCACGTTAAAGCACATCCGCGATAGAAAACCAACACACGCCCCAAAGGTCACCCTACTGCCACCCCCCTACGCGGCCCAATAAAAATTCGCGCCTGCCCCAGCGCACGCGCTCATTGGCCAGTGCACCTCGGCCAACCACCGCTGAGCGCTCGACGTCCATTCACTTTTTTCTCCCCCTTGAAGTTTCCTCTCAACACACCACAACAGTAAAAGCTCAAGAAGTCTCAACGCCATAAACAAAACATGGTTCTTCCAAGAGTCTACAACGCTTCCTCCAAAGCCGCCTTCAAGGCTGTCAAGAGCAACTTGTTGTTCAACAGAGGTTTGGCCACCGCTGCCCCAGCTGCCGGTAAGGTCAGGTAAGTACTTTTAATTTCTCCATATGGGTGCAAGAGTGAAAAGAGACGAGCGCAATTGAGTCAATTGGATGGATTTGTGTGTAATGCCTATGAGTCTGGCTTGCTTCACCACTTGAATTGAGCCCTTCTTGCCAGATCATTATAGGGGGTGGAAAAAAGGGGGGTGTCAGATGAAGGTCTGAACGTATAGACATATAGTCAAAGGGGTTGGTCATACACGCATGTAACAATGGATCCCCACTATAACATTACAACGCCCCATTGGATCAATATGCGATCAATCTGGCCCGACTCCTAAGTGTCTCCCTCTCGTTTATGTCCCCCCGACCCCTTTTTTTCGTCCAGATTTTTTTTCGCCCCGAGCACCCGTTTTCTTCGTGCTATTATGGATTGATACTAACAACCACCACAGAGCCGTTATCGGTGCTATTGTCGATGTCCAGTTCGAGGAGGGTAACTTGCCAGCCATCTTGAACGCTTTGGAGATCAAGAACCACGAGTCTGGCCGTTTGGTGCTCGAGGTTGCCCAGCACTTGGGTGAGAACACTGTCAGAACCATTGCCATGGACGGTACCGAGGGTTTGGTCCGTGGTGAGACCGTTATTGACACTGGTTCTCCAATCACCGTCCCAGTTGGTCGTGAGACCTTGGGTCGTATCATCAATGTTGTCGGTGAACCAATCGATGAGCGTGGTCCAATCAACACCAAGAAGAGAAACCCAATCCACGCTGAGCCACCTTCATTCGCTGAGCAATCTACCTCTGCTGAGGTTTTGGAGACTGGTATTAAGGTTGTCGACTTGCTTGCCCCATACGCCAGAGGTGGTAAGATTGGTTTGTTCGGTGGTGCCGGTGTCGGTAAGACCGTTTTCATCCAAGAGTTGATTAACAACATTGCTAAGGCCCACGGTGGTTTCTCCGTCTTCACCGGTGTTGGTGAGAGAACCAGAGAGGGTAACGATTTGTACCGTGAGATGAAGGAGACTGGTGTCATCAACTTGGAGGGTGACTCCAAGGTGGCCTTGGTGTTCGGTCAAATGAACGAGCCACCAGGTGCCCGTGCCCGTGTCGCTTTGACCGGTTTGACCATTGCCGAGTACTTCAGAGATGAGGAGGGTCAAGATGTCTTGTTGTTTATTGACAACATTTTCAGATTCACCCAAGCCGGTTCTGAGGTGTCTGCTTTGTTGGGTCGTATCCCATCCGCTGTCGGTTATCAACCAACCTTGGCCACCGATATGGGTTTGTTGCAAGAGCGTATCACCACCACCCAAAAGGGTTCTGTCACTTCCGTCCAAGCTGTCTACGTGCCAGCTGATGATTTGACCGATCCTGCCCCAGCTACCACCTTCGCCCACTTGGACGCCACCACCGTGTTGTCCCGTGGTATCTCTGAGTTGGGTATCTACCCAGCTGTGGATCCATTGGATTCCAAGTCCAGATTGTTGGATGCCACCGTTGTTGGTGAGGAGCACTACAACACCGCTACCCAAGTCCAACAAACTTTGCAAGCTTACAAGTCCTTGCAAGATATCATTGCTATTTTGGGTATGGATGAGTTGTCCGAGGCTGACAAGTTGACTGTCGAGAGAGCCAGAAAGATTCAACGTTTCTTGTCTCAGCCATTCGCTGTTGCTGAGGTTTTCACCGGTATCCCAGGTAGATTGGTTAGATTGAAAGACACTATCAGATCTTTCAAGGATGTCTTGGAAGGTAAGTACGACCACTTGCCAGAGAACGCCTTCTACATGGTTGGTGGTATCGAGGATGTCATCGCTAAGGCTGAGAAGTTGGCTGCTGAGGCTAAGTAAAAGAAGTAACGAAATTTTTTAGAATCTTCTTTATTGAATATTCAAGTATGAAATGATCAATTTTTCTATATTAACCGATCACGAGAAAAGAGATAAGCATATATGTGAAAGAAACATTATAAACAGTTAGATGTTTTCAAGCGGATGTAGTGGGTCCTTGATGGTCCATGGCCACATTTGGATGGAGCTCATTGATATTCCCATATGACGCAACTTTAGTGAATGTGGAAGCTTCATAGGTGTATGCAGGAAGATGCACATTAGAGTTTCTCCGCTGTATGTTCCTTTCAGTTCTTTAAAAATCTCTATCACTTTTCGTCGAGGATACAACAAGTTGATAGAAGCAAGGGCATTTCAAAAAACACAAACGAGCCTCGTTTTCTTTCCCAGGAGCACTGCTTGTGACTAAATATGACTTCGTTGCGTATTTAAAGTATATAAAGTACAAGGTATTCCACGCTTTAGTATTTTTCGAAGGAATTTTATGGCCTTTCTGAAGAAAGAGTATCTCATTTTCTGTGCATAATAATTCCGTAGGTGGAAATGGTAAAAACCAACCAGAACACAAGCGTTTCATAGCAGATAGCAATATTCGATAATAGAATCGTGGATAATATAAGTTCAAGCTATCTAGTAAGGAAAAGAAGGTCTATGATCAGTGGGTTCTAAGTTGGTGACAAGTCTATATTTCAAGTCTACTGTTTTATTTACGAGAGAAGATACTTGTGGCTACAACTACAAAGATCTAGCTTCGTTGAATCGAAGCGGTGCTTTGGATCTTTTGTGATCTCAGATGATGTTTTAAGAATTTCATCGGTTGGTCGCTAGCACTCAGAAGAGCAGTTTTTATTCAAAAGGTTGGTTGTGCATGAATCAGAATCAGAAGAACTTGTGATACAAGGACTCGAGATAAGGGCAAACTTCACGGTACTTCAACTAAAGAGCCTATCGGATTAAAATTCAGTATTTACTCTTGCTTGCTGAGAGAAGTTGAGAAAATGTTGTATTGTATCGAGCTTCGCAGGGTTCTTTAGATTACACTTGGTGTCAACTTCAAGCCCTTACTCTCAATCCCTTCAAACTTCATTGTCATAGTTCAGTGGATGTTTAGTAAACGTGACATGCATACATTATTGCAATTTGCTCAATAATTATTCGAGCAAATATACAATATCTTAAGAATCGTGATGGTGTTCGAGTGTCTGGAAATATATTTTTGGACATTAACCTCAATTTCGAATTTCATCGTACTCTGTTAGCGTATTCTTCTCAGGCAGCCATGTCTTTATTCCTGGATTTCTCGCAAGACAAAATTCAGGTGAATCAGGAACTTGATGGTCATTATGAATTATGGAAAAATTTCTCTAACAGTATAGACAGAAGTGCATTGCTCTAGATCCATCAATGTTCATCTATGGTTTCAATAGTATCTACTTTAAGGTGAGTGCGAGTATCCAAAGAAGAACTCTTCTTGAGAAGATGACAGTGACCTTAGACACCGATAGACGCACTAACCTGAAACGGGAGAGATTTGAGACATGGTTAGAAGAACTACCATTGGAGCTTCAGGTCCACCTGATGACCTTTCTGGACGTGGAAGCTCTTGAATGCTTTATCACCGTATTGGACATAGACTTGGCTGGGATTGTACAGGATGTGTTGCACGACGGTGTCGATACAAAGCACGAAAGGCAAACGGTAACGCTGCGTCAATTTGATAATGGCGCAAGCAAGTCTATCATAAACATTGTCTATATGGAGGGAGCTCACACTTCCCAGTTGAATCGGACGATTACGTTACAGAAACCTTCAATATCAATCAACCATATTGTCATCACATACTTTGACAATTCGGGTGAGTACGACGAAATTCAGGACTCCACTTTTCTGGGGGAGTTCATTCGATCCATGAATCAGAGGACTAGCATATTGATAAAAGATTCGATATATGTGGGATTGAAATGCTTAGAATTTGATGTCTCAAGAATTTCCTTCAAAAATGTGAGAACACTGGAGTTCAGAGAGTGTACGGCACTAGGGAAATCGCTGATGCGGTGTACAAATATTAACAAAATTCGTTTATGGGACTGTTCGGCTTTCATGGAAGACTCCATTGATTACGACTGCCACTCAATTAATGACCTCATTGTGAACGAAAAACGGAAGCTGACTTTAAAGAACAGGAGAATCAATATTCCAAAGGCTGAGATTGGAATCCTGTCTGAAGCAAATAGCATTACCTTTAATGGCAAGCATCTTACTTTTTCCATGTGTGATTGTGATGACTCTCGTTCCCAGATAATAGGTCTTTATGCTCCGAGACTTCATTCTTTGAAGATCAAAATTTCAGGATCATTACCGAAGATCAACGATATCTTTGTCCCGATGCTGAAAAAGGTAGAGATTGATCAGTATGAAGTTCTAGAACCTAGCTATGATTTCTCTGAATCAGAGTACTCCATGCTTGAACCCATAGAGAAACTGACAATCTACTCGCGCACTGATCTGTTGTTCAGAGCAAACTTGAGGAACTTGAGAGAGCTTTATACGAATGTCAGCAAATACCACCCAGATACGCAACTCCAATTTCCGCTTTTGAGGTGCCTACAACTAACTTTATTCAAAAGAAAAGTACCTGTGATCAAAGCTGATGACTTGGAGTGCTTCACCATTGAATGTCTCAATAGCGAATTTGAAGCCAGCACGTTGACTAAAAGTTTGAAACTCTACCCCAAATTGACCAGGTTTTCATTCATCAACATGAAATCAAGGAAGCTCGAAATTACAGATGCTATAATTTCAGTTGCAGATAGGTTGGAATTTCTCCAGCTTTGTAAAGTTGATTGCTTGAGTCATTTTAACAACAACGGAGTTCCTTTATCATTCACCAATTTGACCTCTTTGATGGTTGGTGATAAAGAGTTATATGACTTCAATCTCACCATTCATGCACCTATGCTTTCATATTTAAGGATTATGATGGGACAACATGAGCCAACTTTACAGATTCATGACCTGACGATGTTATCAAAGCTAGAGGTTTACGCCACCGATGTTTCAATTTATCTGAAGAATGTGCCCAATCTAAAGAGGTTTGCGTGTTTGCACAGGCTGAAGCTATTGGAAGCCGACGACCTACTAGCACTGGAGCTCTTGGAATACTCTGAAACTCCAGGTGTAGGCCAAGTTGTGC
>PPNS03000050.1:0-78480 GCA_003708225.3 Williopsis suaveolens | reverse complement strand
CCCGGACCCTCCCCCTGGGCCCCCCCCGGCCTCCCCGGGGCCTCGCTAGCCGCCCCCCCCCCTCCCCTACCCGGCAGGGCAATCTGCCCACGCACCCCAGGAAACCTCCAGAGAGCAGCCAACTTGTCGGATAAACCCCCCCCCCCCTTTTTTAAAGGTTCAATTCTTCCATCAACTCTTCAAACTCGAAACTCCCTATCACTAAAATAGAGATGACAAGGGATGTCACCAACCACCTCCTCTTCGAGGTCGCCACAGAGGTGGCCAACCGTGTCGGTGGTATCTACTCTGTGCTGAAATCCAAGGCGCCAATTACGGTCGCTGAATACAAGGAGCGGTATACACTCATTGGACCATTGAACTACGACTCTGCCGCCGTTGAGGTGGAAGAACTCCAGATCACTGACCCCCACTTGAAGAACACACTCGAGTCCATGGGCTCCAGAGGCATCAAGTTCATCTATGGCCGCTGGTTGATCGAAGGTGCCCCTCGTGTTATCCTCTTTGATGTCCATTCTGCTGCCCATCACTTGGATGAATGGAAAACAGACTTGTGGAACCTGGCTGGTATTCCTGCTCCAAGCGCAGACCACGAGACAAACAGCGCTATTCTTTTAGGTTATTTGGTTGCCTGGTTCCTTGGCGAACTCGTCTTCAACGATAAGGAACGTGCAGTGATTGCCCATTTCCATGAGTGGTTGGCCGGTGTCGCTTTGCCACTTTGCAGAAAGAGACGCATTGATGTCACCACGGTATTCACCACCCATGCTACTTTGCTTGGTCGTTACTTGTGTGCTGGTTCTGTTGATTTCTACAACAACTTGGCCAATTTTGATGTCGATGCAGAAGCTGGTAAGAGAGGTATCTATCATCGTTACTGCATCGAAAGAGCAGCAGCTCATAGTGCCGACGTCTTCACCACAGTGTCCTTGATCACAGCTTATGAGTCTGAACATTTGCTCAAGCGTAAGCCTGATGGTGTCTTGCCGAATGGTTTAAACGTGGTCAAATTCCAAGCTGTCCATGAATTTCAAAACTTACATGCTGTTAAGAAGGAGAAGATCAATGAATTCATCAAGGGTCACTTCTATGGCCATTATGATTTCGATTTGGACAACACTCTATACTTCTTCATCGCAGGTCGTTATGAATATAGAAACAAAGGTGTCGATTTCTTCATCGAATCTCTTGCTCGTTTAAATTACAAACTTAAAGAGAGTGGTTCAAAAGTCACAGTCGTTGCTTTCATCATCATGCCAGCTTCAACAAACTCGTACACAGTGGAAACCCTCAAAGGTCAAGCCGTCATCAAGGCGTTGGAAAACACCGTGAGAGAGGTTCAGAACTCCATCGGTCATAGATTGCTTGAACACTGTTCCCGTTATCAACAACACGGTAAAGAAGTGCCCTCTTTAGACGAGTTGATCTCCCCAGCGGATCGTGTGCTTTTGAAGCGTCGTGTTTTTGCCCTTAAACGTGATAGTTTACCACCAATTGTTACACATAACATGACTGATGATGCTAATGATCCAATTCTTAACCAGATTAGAAGAGTTGGTCTTTTCAACAACTCAAGTGATAGAGTTAAGATCATATTCCATCCAGAATTCTTGAATGCTAATAACCCAATCCTTCCATTGGACTATGATGAATTTGTTCGAGGTTGTCATTTGGGTGTTTTCCCATCATACTATGAACCATGGGGCTATACTCCTGCTGAATGTACCGTCATGGGTGTTCCAAGTATCACTACTAACCTTTCCGGGTTTGGCGGTTACATGGAAGATTTGATCGAGAACTCATCCGATTATGGTATTTACATTGTGGATAGACGTATGAAATCCGTGGATGAGTCCATTGATCAATTGACGAACCAAATGTTTGACTTTACCAAAAAGACAAGAAGGCAGCGTATCAATCAGAGAAACAGAACTGAACGCCTCAGTGACTTGCTAGACTGGAAGCGTATGGGTCTGGAATACGTCAAGGCTAGAAACTTGGCATTGCGTAGAGCTTATCCAAACTTGTTTGATGATGGTGCGAATGGAAGTTCTTTTGATTCTAAGATCAAGATCTCAAGACCATTGAGTGTACCAGGCTCACCAAGAGATCGTGCTGCCATCATGACCCCTGGTGACTTGGGCTCTTTACAAGACGCGGCACTGGGAGATGATTATTTCCACTTGCAGAAGGATGATGACGATGACTCCCATGCCTACAACTATCCATTGACTCTTCGTGGAGACTCTGCTCCAGCTGAGGATTGACAGCCCTATTTCCTTCGCTCACTTCTTATACCAGTTCGCTAATAATGACGTTGCCGTAATACAAGCACATTTTTGGTTTGCTGCTAACCGTTGATCTGTAGTGTGGTAATTTGAAACTGTTTGGGAACTGGCGGCTACGCACTTAAATCTGATATCCGCACTTCCGAGGAGCCTTATCTGCTTCAAATCTCCAATACGGTATTGTCATTCTCTATGGGAACTCTACGTCTATTTGAACATATTATACATAAAAATGATATCCACATATCACACCACTATATGATACCCATTGATAATGGAGTCACATTTTAGTTGAAAATCGGTAACCATCATTGCTGGTCAAGATCTGAGGCGTTGGTTCTCTGATATCAAAGGCCGTAACAGCGCACGTTTATTATGTTTGGACAATAGACAAACGGTACAGAAGTGTCTAAGGATGGAGCGCCTCTTACCGGTGCTTCTACATGTGCTAAACTTAAAGGCTGGAAGATGGTATAGTGGAAACTCCTAGAATCTAGATATTTTTAGATATGTACATATGAAATCTTTTCTCTACGTAACCAAAGCTTTACATACAAGTTTGTTTTTTCAGCATCTCTTTCATGAGTCACGCCTCATCTAGGACAAATGTATATACCTTAAACATGTCAACCTGTATGAGTCAGCGTAGAACCAGTAAGCACAAGATCTTATCCTGTACTTTGGGAGTACAAATACAGATAATGCGATGATGTTTACAAGTTTCATTAATAGAACAGCTTTTCGTTACATGAGAAGGAATATGTTCGATGAAATCTCTGTTCTGCATACTTGGACATTTCAAAGAATAGTCCAAAACAAGGAATAATTCAGTATATCGCATACTATCAGCCATAAACTTTGCACATAGGATTGTCAAGCATATACAGATCTACTACATTTCTAGCTCACTTGTTCTATACGCACCTTTGTAAACTTGTCCTTGTTGTCCCTGTTGCTATGTGTCGGAATTCCGATAATTGTCCAATTGTCCAGCTCTCACAACGCCTCATTTCACGGAGACCTGGAACTTATAGCGCAGGGCCTAGTCCGTGAATAGCTTTAAATTTGCTCGCGTAATGGAATAAAAAGGTGATGGTATACCAGTATTCAGCTATAAGTACAAGATCCATCCATCCATCCAAAAGAAATCCAAATCATTCTCATGAACTGTGCTGTTCAGTGAAGTGCCCCCCCCCCCATCAGAGGCCTCGTCGTAATGTCCGCTTGGCGGGCGCTCATCCCTGCAAAAGGTCGATCGTCGCACACCTGGAAATCACCAAACGTGCAGCTACGATGAACTATGAAACCTGGGAGGACCTCTTTTAGAAAATGGGTTTAAACTTCAGAGTTTGAAGTAAACAGAGCATTCCAATTCTGGATTTGTGTACTGTGTCAAAGTTTAACTGTGGGTTCAATAGATGAAAATAGATCTGACATCGTTAATCTTATCCGAACAACGCAGAGTCTCGAACAATGCCCCCTGGACCTCTGTCCAGGCATCGGATAGACAGGGTACCACAAATTTAAATTAGTTGACAAGCTACATACATATATTCTGGGGCTTTTTTTGGTTCGAACCTGCACCAAAAACAAACGACCTTTTTTGTGGAGTAGCCTCTGCTATGAAAAATAAAGCGTCTAGAGTACGATTGGCCCGCATCATGTGCAGAGGATTCGTCAATATGCATTTTCACTAGGTCCCCCCCCCCCACCTCTATCCCGTTCACTCACCTTAAACCACATCATATTTTCATTTCAGTGCATACGCCTGCACTGAGATGGCTTCATTGGCACAAAAAGTCAGCTGATAACCCTTGAAAACAAATCATTGACAGATCTACACATGATATACATCAGGCATAAAAAAACATGTCATATGTTATGAAAATCCCTAAAATGAGTGCAAAGATTAAATGATCCCTTCTTCAAATCTATATTAGAGCAAAAAAAAACGTCAGAGGCATCATTCGAAATAAATTACCACAACAAACAAACAGAGCAATAGAACCGAAAAGGTGTAAAAAGGCAGGTCATAATTAGAATAGAAAGAAAAACAGGACATCAAAGTTCAAACCATCAAGTCTCTAGTACTCTCAGTTCCACCGGCAGCAGGTTTGATCATCGTAATACCGTCAAATAGGGCATGGTCGTGATACTCGCCAAACAACATCGCGGAATCAGCGCCATCAGCATTAAAAAGAGCATATCCAGAGTAGTCATTCATCGCAAACAGTTCAGTGTTCTCCAGGGGCGAGCTATTCACCAGAACATCGTAGAAATTGGCATCACTAGTACTCGTTTTGTCTGAATCGTCTGGTGGCGTCGAAGCTTGGATGGATGGCCATAGTGACTCATCGCCAGGATAGAGACTCAAAGATGCACCATCAGCCACAGATGAGGTAGATGAATCTGCATCGTTAGGCACAATGCTCAAATGTGGAGGTGTTGGTTGTTGGAACTGGAATGGTATAGACGAGATACGTGGTCCATCCTGGGACGGTAATGGGACATCTGGTTGTGTAGCAACAGTTGGTGGAACCATTGAGGTGAATTGGGGTGATATAATTACATTGTTCAAGTCAATGTTCATGGAACCAACCATACCAAGATCCAGGCTGTGATGTCTAAGTGGAGTCAAGTTGATATCCAAACTGTTGGTGTTAAAAGAGAATGATTCTGTGATCTGTGGGGTTGTCTCCTCTCTCTTGATAGGTTGCTGAGTTGGTGCAATGCTTTCAACTTCCTTCTTCACCTTATGTTTGGAGTTGTAGTTGCTTGTAATATCAGAGTTGGATCTGAAGTGAGAACGAGTACGGCCATACTGTGGACGTTCGCGGTTTTTGATAAACTTCCAGCATTGGTCACCATAAGATTTTGGTGTCAATCCTGTAACACTCTTAAACACACGATGGAAGTGCCATGGTGACAGCTTAGACTTAGAAGCAAGTTCTTTGAACCCTAGCACACCACCTCTTCTCTTCTTTTTTTGGTTCTTCTCCAACTCTTGCTGCTTTGACACATTCTCAGCAGCAGCACTGGCAATATGGCGACAAGCCAGTTCAACAAGCTTGATATGGTCAGACTCATTTCTCGTCAATTGACGTTCATTGAAGTGACCATCAGTAGTGCTCACAGAGGGCGTACTAAAGGCACGTTTTTTCAAGTCGTTAGAATCCGTGGTGAAGCCAATACTTGCATTGATGCTATCAATTGTGAGCTTAACCAACGCCAAATCTACTTCTGGGTCTGGGTTGATAGGGTCACAGTGAGAGCATGGCTTATATCCTGACTCCAAAGCCTCAGAAGCATCTCTCAAGAACTCAATCTCCTCCTTGGAACCAGCCTTTGGAAGAAAATCGCACGATGGACGACACACAGTGTTGTGCCTCTTGTTACAGCAGACAAACGACGTGGCAGCGAATGGATCACTGAACTGATAGGCCTCCCATTTGGCGTTCTGCGTGGTGTATTCGTCTTGAGACATAATGTGTGGCTGGATATATCTGTGGGGTGGTATGGCAGTGCGAAATGCAAGAAAACAACGAATGATGAGTATCAATTGTCGTTGATATATAAGCAGTTCTCAAAATGTGAACTTGAATGTGGAAGAATTTTCTTTCAATTGGCCTTGCGGGAACTCAGATTTCAACAGTGGCCAAAAACAAAGTGCTAACCCTTGTGTGAAATTACGGACAAGGATTACTTGGAATAGGCTCTCTGGCGTGTGTGTATGTTGGATGAAGTGGATAGACTCTTGTAGTGTTAGCGCCAAAAGTTGATGTACTTTTAGAGGTCGTGCCAGTCAAGCTTATCAAAAGTGGCAGGATGGGAGTTGGCTATGGCCTTTTTATATAATCTTTCGCCTCCCCTTCTTTCTGAAAGATGCGATGACATTTTCCTGCTTGTCCATGTGCGCATATGAAACGCAGGTCGTGCTCTTTTGTCCCGAGACAAATCCCTCCTGCCCGATGATGCACGTCTCGCGGGCCTGGCCATGCTCGAATGGGTGCTGGGACATCTGGAGCGGGGGAGGGTTGTCATGACACAAATTTATGATTCCAGAACTATATAAAAACGGAGAATGACTGCGGGAGACCACTTGCTCCTGACCAAATGCGATGATTCAGGTGATCTGAATTCTGCAAGTACAGTTCTTCCCTTCAAAAAAAACCCCTCCATGAGTACAAGATCAGGTTATCTGCAAAATCATTCTATACACTATTTTTTTCATCATCTTACATTTTTCCATCGACTTCCATAGAAAAATAAAGATGTTGTAGATGTTCGCATCAAATATATCTGTATCCGTAGTGATTGGAGTTTGGCCAAGGAATATCTCGATGGTTGGACATCCTGTGACCTCTTCCGCTCCCAACCTAACATCATGGTGATAGAGACAATTCATGTACTCTCTGGGCTTGAGGTTTATAGTATCTTGTGTGTCAAAACAGTCTTGATGTAATTCACAATGCTTCTTAAGGGTAAACCACTAAAGTGCACTCTTCTCAAAGAGCTAATGATAGTATTGAATCCGGCAGCCGAATTGCGGACTATTGCAAACTTTTGGCGTCACGTAGATCAAAAACATTACACTTTATGAGCCATTGAAATGAAGAAACGCACTGCACTTCTAAGCTTTGTTGACTGTGCACCTCTTTGCTGTTGGCTTGATATCATTAACATCAACACATTGCTCGAAAAATCTCAACGGCGAAACTTATGTTTTATCGTTAACAACGGATTAGTTGGCTAAGTGACACAACTATATTCGAAATCTGTAGTCCGTGTTCTTTATTACCTACGGCTTTCTGATTATGGACTTCTCATAGCCTTTTTGTTTTTTCAATTGAGATGCTTATAAGGCTTTTGCTATGTACTCTATATACAGGTGCCTTATCATTACTATAGTAGACCATTCGTTTTTTCCACTCAACTTAGCCACAATATGCGGAAATTCTACAAAATTATTGATACAGTTATTGACATGTACGGTATTATCTCCCCTTACAGGATGGATCAAAATGACTCCATTTCTTTTTCGCAACTGTGTCATCTGTGTGGTCCGCTGCCCATGGCTTTTCGAGAAATCAATTTCAGACTGCACACCAGTTGAGGAAATACTTACCTGTCCTTCTAGATACAGATTCTTCTATAACTTCTGATTTCTTGATTCCGCAATACATTTCTAAAAGAGTTTCGGTCGTGCCCTAAACTTCATGAAGATAATAAACAACGTCCTTCGTATCCTTGACATCTCAACTGATGCCTCAGCTCCTTCCAAAAGAGATTATTATGCATCTCCTCTTTCGAATAGATCATATTCTAACACTATAAAGTATTACATTTCAGATTCACGTCAAGACAAATAGTCGTACTTTAATGCGGTTGCCTTTCTATCCTTCTTGAATCCCGACCTGTGTTCGTCTCTGTACGGTTTACCTTTTGATTTACCATTTTTCATAGCCAAGAATAGTACCCTCGAACCATGGGTGAATTAAATTTGAACGTGGTCTTCTGATCACAGTCACATTCTTAACTAGCAATCAGACTGGATCACCTCTTGCTACAGGACACTGAACTTATCTCCGTTTCTTTAGCTAGTCACAAACCAAGGACTGTCGAAATCTTTCTAATAGTTGTTGGTAACATAAGATGCCTCACTTCTACGTATTCTCAATCCATAGACCGTCTATGAAATTCTGTTACAAGGATTTCCAGAAACCTGTCAGTCCTGTAAGGACACGCATGTATATGCGTCTTTGTTGTGTTCAGGCTGCGGTGGGCGTACTCGCGATGACATAAAGAGGCTTCATACATACATATGTGGTACATACCATTCTAGTTTGCCACGGTTAAAAGAGCTATTAACAGTTACAAATGATATTCCGTGAGGTTATTGAAGTGGGTAACGTAATGTCACCTGACTGAGAGCATCTTACGAGGATTCAATGTCGGACATGGAAACTCATGGAACTTTCTTAAGAAACGAAGTTACCGTGTGAGTAAATGGAACTCGATTCTAGAGCCAATCAGATAATACCTCGAAGATATATTTACATTTCTCCTCTAAAATACAGTATTGCTTCGGTTACTCGCGCTCCAAGATAGTGATGAGAGTACCTTTAGAAGGTTAGGCAGGCTCTAACTGAGACAGAAAAGGTAGGCGGGAAATGCAGAGAGGTTCTTTCAAACATACAATTCATAGATGTCCCTTGTGATTGGGGTCCATCAATTATCTTATATACCTCCAATTCATGATTTAATCAATTCTGAATAACCATCCACTTGTTCAGACACTTATGGGCTTTCGTTTCGCCTTCGACTCTGACACAAAAATTTTACTCAACTCAGCCGGGCAACCCGTCACCGCCCGTTTCTGTTTGTTTTTTCGCGAATGGCAGCCTCAAATGAAAACATCCCAAATCTGCTCATCGAAACTGGTAAGAAACAGCACGGGAAAAAAGGGGACTACTTGCTACTAAACAGGAGGCAGTACCCGCAGAGACGCGCCAAACTACTCCCTCCTAACATAGTACGCTGCACTATGGCCCTTGAGGAACTCATCAAGAGGCACGGGAGCCATCATTTCGTCAACGTCAAATACGGTTATATTGTTCTCTTCTGCATATTGATGCACCTGACTTATATTTACTTATCCAGGAAGGTTTACCTGAATAAGTGGATCACAAGTGGTAGATCTACTACGTGGAGGAAGCTCATTCTTGTTCCAGATGTGGTGGTGCTGACTATATGGTGCATCGTACTGTTAGCCTTAGGGTTCTGGCATTTCGATTCCTCAGAGATCAGCGTTTTCATCAAGAGATTGGGCCGTTTGTCATATTCTTTATTACCACTTGATATTTTCATTTCAATGAAGCCAAATCCTTTGCCTAATGTCTACTATTTGGAGTTAATTTTTTTGCATAAGTGGATCTCTAGAGTGATTGTGTTTTTGGCATTCTTACATTCTCTGATGTTCATCATCACCTGGATCGGGGCCAGTACTTTCACTAAAATCTTCAAATTTTTGAATTTACTTGGTGTTTTCTCTATTTCTCTCTTTCTCTTGTCTACTGTGGTCTCTCTGAAACCTATCAGAAGACGTTTCTATAATATCTTCTTTACTACTCATCTCTTGATCGCTTGGGCTTGTGTTATCCTGTTACAGTTCCATGCTAGACCAGGTGTGACTCTGTATACATTCATCAATGTTGCTCTCTTTCTCTTACAGATCCTTGTGAAGTTCTACAAGTCTACAGATGTCGCCATTGATAAGAAGACATCTTCAGGATCTACGTTGGAGGTGATAACTTTGCCTAATGTCTTTCAGAATGTCTATCCTGCAGGATCCCATATCAGATTATCTTATTCCAAGTCAAATCCATTAAGCTACTTATTGCCAAGTCACCCATATACTATTTCATCGTTACCAGATGAGAACACTATCAAATTGGTTGTGAGAAAGACGAAACATGAATTAAAAACAGGACAAAGAATCTCATGTTTTGGTCCATTCCCTTCGATCCACGAAAACTTCTTCCAGACGGCGGAAAATGTCATCTTAGTCGCTGGTGGTTCTGGCATATCCTACGCTCTTGGTCTCTATCAACAGCTATTGTCTAATCCATCCATTGGCGTTTCATTGATCTGGATCCTCAGAAGCAAGGCAGACCTATGGATCCTTGATCATTTCAAAGTGCGAAAGATCGATGTCTTTTTAACGGGTGGTGCTATTACAGCTAATGAACCCTTGTCTCTTCTCTTTGAAGATGAAGTTGAAGAGCTATTGGATGGAAGAGACTCTTTTGAGATGGATGATTTCGATCCGTTTGATGACGCCAATGAACTAGCTGACAAACCTGAGAGATCTATTAAATTTGGGAGACCAAGTTTTGCACAATATTCACCGTTGGTGTCCAAAGCTGATAAGGCCAACAGTTGGATCATCAGCTGTGGTACGGCATCCTTGAATAAGGATTGTCGTAAGTGGGCTGAGGGGTTGAATGTGAGATTCCATAGTGAGATTTATGAGCTCTAAGGTATATTATATATAGATATCAAGAATCAATAAATTCACCTGTCCATGTGTCTATCGGGTGTCTTTCTGTATTTAAAGAAACTGCGATGTGCGCAAGGTTCCAACATCTGCACTTTGTCTGAGGCTGTCGCTAATCAAGAGAAGCGTCTGGTCTTTCGAACGTATATGACATGACGTCTTGTTTGTGTCAAGTGGTACCTGCTATCAAGCTGTGTAACACTAAAATGTCTTGTCCAGACCCTACTTAATGGTGATATTCTCTCAGTGCACTGTAAACTTTAAGCTTAGATGGTATCGTCGTAAGTGGTGTGCATTGCATGAATCCAGATATCTCTGCCATTGACATCAGCGGAATGGCGAAGTTCTTTGGAAAAATGCATAAATCAGAAGTGTATCCACGTAAGAGTTTATCTACTGATGGACTCGGAAATTTGGCACCCCCCGCCCGCCCAGCTCACTCTCCTCAGACCTCTCACATCTCGACGCTGTTCCCAATTGTAACTCAAAATTCTGCTACTCTATGGAGTGTCGGGGAACAAATTACAATTACAACTTTATCCACGAATAAATGCTTCACTAAAATGTCACCATCTTTTAAGTGTCCTTGCGTCATCGCTATTGTGCGCTTGGTCCCCGCCCACCCCGGTTCCCTATCAAACGACTTCGCGGAAAACTTGGTAATGGGCCACATCTGCCAGAGGGGCTTGATAAACATGTGGACGATTCAGTGAACAGCACAGAGCAATTCAAGAACGCCTGTTTACATATCAATGCCTTATAGTCCTCCCACTCCAAAAGCCACAGAAGTCGAAGGACACTCCATCCAGAAGCTGATCAACAAGATCTCTGGACAGCCTCCGTCATATGCTAAGAAGGCTGACTTCGTTTTTGGTAAGACCCTTGGTGCAGGGAGCTTCGGGGTCGTCAGGAGAGCCCGTGATATCAAAACTAAGGAGAATGTTGCTATCAAGATTGTGTTGAAAAAGGCTTTCAAGGGTAATGAAGAGGCGTTCTACGATGAGTTGGCTTTATTGCAGAGGTGTAAGCACAAAAACATTATCGGCTTCAGAGATTGGTTTGAAAGCAAAGACAAATTCTACATTGTGACCCAACTCGCTACAGGTGGTGAACTCTTTGACCGTATCGTCAAAGAAGGAAAGTTTACTGAAAAGGATGCCGTGAAGATTATTGGACAGATCCTAAGTGCTATGGATTATCTCCATAACGAATTAAGCATCGTGCACAGAGATCTCAAACCTGAGAATTTATTATACATATCTGACAGTCCTGATTCTGAGCTGGTACTTGCTGATTTCGGTATTGCCAAGGAATTGCTGACCGCTGATGAAGTTTTGACATCATCAGCTGGTAGTTTGGGTTACTGCGCCCCTGAAGTCTTGACGAATAGTGGTCATGGTAAGCCATGTGATATATGGTCTCTCGGTGTCATCACTTATACTCTACTTTGTGGATACTCACCTTTCAGAGCAGAGAATGTCAATGATTTCCTCAATGAGGTGCAACATGACCCACCAGTTGTTTTCCATCGAGACCATTGGAAAGGTGTATCTAATGACGCAAAGAATTTTATTCTTCGAGCTTTGACCATAGATCAAAAGAAGAGAGCTACTGTGAATGAGCTGATGCAAAACAAATGGATCTTAAGTAACGCCGATGACTATGATAACGATGACTTGTTACCACAGATCAAGAAGTTGCTTGCCAAACAGAAGTTCGTTCAAGTTGTCGAGATTGTGAAGCTGAATAACAGAATCAGGAAGTTGAGAGAGCTCGAGAGCGATTCTGAAGATACAGACTTTGAACTGGTGGATACCTCCGCCAACTCAAGTGCATTTGATCTTTCTTCATTGGGGGATTCCCTTGGTAAAAAGCCCCCAAATAATTCCAAATCGGAGATTAATGCCTCCCTCTTCCAACAAGTTGTTAGAGCTGCGACTACTAATAAAGACAAAGTTATGGGGTTCAAGGATGATGAGGAGAAGAAGTGAGGATATTATGCAGTAGTAAATTGAATCTTATGGCTAACTATGGAGATTTGTACCAAGTAAGATTTACTTCGAATGGATTACTGCACCTCCGATGGGGATCTTTGTGAGCCCGTCTGAAATCTGAATTCATGTGTTCACCGCAAAATAGTAGACCAATAAGATATATGCATGACGATTATCTAGCTCATGTGCAAGAGTATTGATGCAATGATCTTAACATATGTGAGGTCGTACTTCTCAGCATGCACAACTGAACTGCCATATGCATATGTATACATAAGAAGTATGGAGCGGGCTCTAGCTCCACTACTAGATCATGATTATTAATATATGACATGAGATATAAATTATTACATGCATAGAATTAATTACTGTTGTACATGTCGACGTGTATGTTTTTATCTATATAGAAAAAAGTGACAAAAAACGGGCCGAGCAGGGAATTGAACCCTGGACCACTCACACCCAAAGCGAGTATCATACCACTAGACCACGCGGCCGTTTCTTGTTACCGTTTCCGGAGCTATCATTCCAACAATCATTTTTCGCGAATCTTTTTTTTTCTGAGTTTGATTGATTAATCCGGTTTTGGAACAAAAATTGCCTCCTTAGCTTAGTGGTAGAGCGTTGCACTTGTAATGCAAAGGTCGCTAGTTCAATTCTGGCAGGGGGCAATTTTTTTTATTATTACATATATATGCATTATATATATATATATTTGAGCATGATCATCCATTCTATTACGCATCTGTTACTGAGAAGATGTAAGATATACATTGGATTTATCAAACATTCAAAAACTGTCTTATATCAGGAATTTTCTCTAAATTTCAGCATATTATGTAAATAATATTAACGATATACTTATATTAAATAGGGATGGTCACGAATCGAATATTATTCGCATTCGATTCGTATTCGATTTGGTCCGAATACGAGTTTGACCACTCTGATTTTATTCGAAATGTATATTGATGTATATCTTGATATCCAATAAAGCTACTGTCTTAATATTTGTTTTGATGAATGTTTTGAGATTTAATCACCCAGTTATTGTGGATTTATAATGTATTCTACTAGAAATAGATAAAATTATGTGTATGACAATTCTTACCAGATGTACTACTGATTCGAATAAGATGAAATAATTTCGAATAATCTAGCATAACTCCACTAAATTAGGGCTATTTTCCTTGTTAAGGTACCTATATATATTATTATTATTATATAGTATCAGTATGTATAATTACAGATTGGTACTATACATGAACCAGTTGCATTTGAAATGTTGTTGATATAGGAGCTTTAGATCACATTAGGCGCGTCGGAATTTTAACGCGTCGCGGTCATACAAGGAAGACGAAGTACTAAGTATAGATGCTTCTGGTTCAGATGATGATTGGGATGACGATAAAAACCTCTCATCGGTATTCTCAAGAGCTCTCGAATCTTAGTTGCAGAATGAGTTCTCCGCTGTCCCGATTGTTGACAGCAATTCTTGCTCCAGAATTCACTGTTTAGTGTCAACCGATCAGTCTTCAGAGTAGCGAGTGCTAGGTAGAAATCCCCCGGTCCCAAATAACTTTTCAACTAAGACTAGGTTTTTTCCGTAATTACAATCGCATAAAATGGAAATAACCTCAGCTCCTGCTATCAAAATAAGTTCTACGGTTATGAGAATAGCATCATTGGATAGCTAAGTATCTGTTATGGTAGTGTATATTTTTATAAACCTCTGGAGACCTCTCAAAAAACTATAAAATGCCAAAAAAGGAAATTATTCGAACGAATATTCGAATCGAATGTCAAATACGAATTTTTTATTCGATAACCATCCCTAATATTAAATATTTTATCCATAGATGTTTTCTAGCAGATATTATATGCACCATCAACGATGTTCCGGGTCCGATAGCTACACAACACTGATGGTACAGAAACTCTAATTCGAATCTATTAACCAAGCGTCTTTTTAAACTTAGTCGCAGCATTGAGAAAGCCGATAGTGGCAAACGTTGCCCTATCAAGGAATCCGGTTGGTGATGCCCAGTGATAACTCAAGACCAAATTACATAACAGGTTGAAGTCCAACCCTGTCTTCAGAGTCTTCAAGTTTGCAATCAAATTCCACAGGAACCATAATTGACACGAGTACACGTAGTACCAGTCAGAGGATGATAATGATTTATTCCTCTTATCCCACGGTAAGACAAAATAGTCGAAACTGTTCGGCAAGAAGTCATGCGAAAGAATAAAACCCAGATTCTCCAACCATGTATAGTTACCAAAGAGGAAGAATGTGGCAAACTTATCAAGCTTCTCCCATGAGTCAATAGAACGTATTTTCTTCCACGAGTTGTAATCACTGAGGAATTCAGAGATATATGGGAAGATACCGAAAATGTTCTCAGCGATTCGGATATCAGCGACGTAACCATAGATGGAATTGAAAGTTTTAGACAAGTGCTCCTGGGCCCTAGTGAGAGATTGTGGCTCCTTCGGTACACCTTTGACCAGTTTCAATCTGTACAAGAGCTTCTGGATCCAATACTTAATTTTTGGATATTTCTTTATCAACTCACATAGAAAGACAGCTGAGTAACCGATTAGCCCAAGAACAGTGTCCTTGTTATTCGCTAGAAAAGCGCTCAGCGTGTTGTAGGTCTTTGGCGACGAAGCCTTGTGTAGCACCGAGGTGAGTAGCAGTGACTTTGTCCTTCTATTCATGGTGGATCAGCTGTTGTGATATCAAAGCGAGAGAGAAATATCTGGAGAAACTGTTTTCACCGGGTACTTCTTCGTCTTTCTCAAACAGGAAGGTCCAATCACAGACAAAGTTAAGTTAAGCGACCACCAGGAGGAGGTAGTGATCACAAACAGCAGGACCTACAGGGAGATGCAAACAAAGGAAGAGAAAGGTCGTCGATAATCCTGATCCCCCCTGTCGACCCCCTCGCGCGCAGAACTTCCTCGGGTAAAGGGCTGTCGGTTAAAAGCTACAAATTGTGGGTTAAGCGATGCCTACTTCAAAAGTTGAATAAAGGACAACATTCTATGAAGCTGGTGTAGTTTTCAGCGCCTCTGGGTGATCCTGTAGCCACTTGGTGTGCTCAATGAGCTGTGGACAGAAGCTGTCTGGGTTTTGATGGAAATATTCCTTCAATTTCAAACCTATGAGTCTCTCTGAGATTGGAGTTGGACCATCATACGCTCTACACAGAGCTGCAGTGACAATCTCAAAGATACGTAACTCAAAATCATACCCAGCCTGTACTGTTGATGAGAGATACATTCTGATGTGCTTATTTCCAGGCTTGATGATCTCGTCATCGTTGAGAAGTGCAAATGGAACCAATTTTGGATAACTTAGATGCATGAATTGCACTTTTGGAGAGATGTATCCTTGACCTTTTGCAAGTTTGTTCAAGCCATCCAAATGTGTTCCTTTAAGGAAATTCTCATAGTCTTGAATAGGATCAGCTTGTCCCAATGCCTTACTATGGAACTTCTCTTCGTCGTGATAACCGATGAATTTGAATGGCTGCAACACTTGGTAATAATCAGAATGGAGCACTGTAGCAGCTGCAATGAAAGTCTCCTTATCACCTTCACCAGCTGAGCCTTGAGAGAATAGTGCATAGTAAAGTTTTGGGCCGAAGATGTTGTAGTACAATGAGAGTAGGAGGGTCTTTGCATGCCTCGTCTTATCCACAAGAATCATACCGGATTCACTTGAAGGGTTGGGTAAAGTTCCTTCCAAGTCATGAAAATGAACATCTCTCAAGATATCCAAAGCAGCTGAAGAGACAGAGTCCTTATACTTACCTCTAACAAAATTCTCTGTTACGTTTATACCTGCAATTTCGTAATATTTTGGCGCAGTAGTTCTTGCCCAAGCGTCTGGCCAAATGACTAAACCATGTTTGCTGAAGACCTTGGACTCAAACAATGGAGTTGGATCCCTCATTGGGACGTTATCAGCATCAAGGAATAAAATCTTCTCAAACTTGGACACGAGGAAGGCCAGATTTTTGTACTGATAACCATTGATATCAACCCCCAACTTCTTTGAAACGTCCCCAACTTCCTTAGTCAGATATGTACAACGGCCGTTATACCTTGGAAGTATCACCTCACAGAATTCCTCTTCAAAATCACTTTCACTACCGATAAACACTTCAACTGGTAACTTGCAGCCTAGAAGTCTCAATTGTTCAAGACCAATTAAGGCCAACCATGAGAACTTGATACCACCAACAAAGATAATACCTTCACCAGATGGGCTTTCCAGCTCGTTATGGAAGCTCTTATGATTGTCCTCGAGGACAGATGCAAGATAAGTAGCATGAGATTCTTTCAATCTTCTGAATGACAGATCGTCAATTACCAACAAGTTGCTCAGATATTCTCTAGAGAACACGAAATCATCATCTGTGGCAAACTTCTCCTTGGCCTTCTCATCGTTCTTGTATTTACTGAGCAGACCTACTGACGGCTTACCGTTAGCTAAGAGATCAAAGACCCAATCATAGCCCTTTTGTCTTGGGGTCTCTCCAGCATAAGCAGTATCTATGAAGTCAGCCACTTGGGCTTTTGTGTTCGTTTTTCGTTCCCCCGCAGAGTTTTGTTTTGACAGGAAGTAGAGGCCACAGATGGTCAATGAGATAATGATGGCAAACCTCTGGAACCTCCTGGAAGCGAACATATTGTGGAAATCAAAGTCTTTATGTCCACCTCTCTCTGTGGTCCTTTTTCTTTCTAGCTTGAGACCTCAAATGGTATAACAATTGTATATGATAATAGGGACAAGAGCAGTGTACCTCACGAAGCAACGCCCTTCTGAATAACAGAACTGGAAGGAAATCACTATTAAGGTCTTTTGTCTTCTTCAGCGCGTAGCGCGTCTTCGACATGGTGAAAACTTTTCTGGGGCTTCATAACCACAAGGGTCCTGGGAGTACCAATATAAGGTGGACAATACGGTGAAACAGTCGTCATTAAGGGCGTTCTACACAGTCAGTCATACCTACATTTAATATAGAATATGTTGTGTTCACTTGTGAGCCAATATGGCGACATCTGCACCGTCGATATAGACAACTTTATCATTGTAACCTTCCTTAGAGGCTTTCAAGCATGCGAGGGCAACCTCTTCGCCAAACACAGGGGAGCCCAAGTACTTAGCAACAGGAGTACCATGGATCCATCCACCGAACTTAGCAGCAGCGTTGTTCAAGAAGCCCTTGTCTTCTGTTCTTTCCCCGAGGAGGGCACCTGGTCTAACGATAATGGTCTGTTCAAAACCCAACTTGAGCACATTCTCCTCCAATTCACCTTTCATCTTGAGATATGGGAAAACAGATGTCGCAGATGAACCCAAGGATGATATGAGGACGTACTTCTTGAACCCCTTCTCCTTTGCAGCCTTGGCTAATTCCAAATTTAAGTCATGATCAATCTTGTACTGATTAGCAATACCACCAGCCTTAGCTCTAGTAGTACCCAACCCCGAGAAGAATACGTCCAATTCACCCTCATCGAGATCTTTGATTTTATTGACCCATTGTGTAGTGTCCTTTTCAGTCGTCACGGTGATCTTATCAGATTCAGAGTTTGCAGGGGTGGATCTGCTAAGGGAGAACACTTTGTTGAAATAGTCAGGAGAGTGCTTCAGGATGAAGTTACCACATAGACCTGTGGAGCCGACTATGAATGCAGACATAATGGTTAAGAGTGGGGCAATTAACGATACATTCTTTTTGAGTTTGCCTGTGGTGGCAAATTGAACTTTCTGTTCGGGGATTACGTTGAGAGTTGAGTAAATGACGGGAAGTAAGCATCAATATTGAAATCTACCGACCAACATCTAAAATCGTCTATTGTACACTTAAACCAGTAAACCTTCAGTCTTCAAGACTTGAGATGAGCGTGATATTATCACCTTTCAGTAGTATTCTTCCCAATTCAGTCTTTGTACCGTCTTTCGCATTGACTTCGTATGCCTCTTCAATAACAACGTTCATGAATTCATCAAAGCCCTGTAAGCTGGTTAATACATCGCTCAAGGTATATCGATTTAAGGACTTACCTTTATCTTTCCCTCGATTCTAAAATCTATCTGTTCGTATAACCAGATCAGCACTTTGCACTGCTTCTGTAGATATTGGAATATGAGGTTGATTGGTGGGATGACCTGGGTAGGTCCTCTTGTTAGTATTGTAAAGAAGCATATAGAAGAACACATCACCACATACCACCTTCTGCTGTCTCTTACCACTCATTGTAACGTCAGAACAGTGAGATAAACCCGGTTAACTTCAATTTGAGAGTGCCTGCTCATACGGTAAACAGACCCAAAGTTTTCAGGGATGAGTTCCGGGGCGGGTTTCATTCCGGAACTCGACACCAAAGAGAAATTTACCGCCAGTGCATTTTGAAGACGTAAACAAAGACAATAGGTGAAGTGGAACGTGGATAACCGCTAGCCTGACTGCCGTGTATTCGTTCTAGTATTCTTTGAATTTGTTGATATAATCAGACTCGTGCCTTTTTCCTCCGTCCCCAAGATGACCGATTACGCAAAGATCCAAGAGGCGCTTGCGGTGATGAGTTCAAACTCACCGGACAAGACACAGGCCTTACACTACTTGGAGAACTTCCAGAAGACCCCTGACGCTTGGAATGCTGTTCATACTGTGCTGCAAGGGGCCCAGTATCCAATGGAGATGAAGATGTTTGCCGCTCAGACGTTGAGAAACAAGATGACGTATGACCTTCATCAGATTCCACAAGAGGCCCTCTCGGGGTTGAAAGATTCAGTGATCGGCTTGCTGACCCAGTACAGCGACGTGAATAAGCCAATCAGAACACAACTGTGTGTTGCTTTGGCCAAACTGAGTATCCAATACCTGTCCTGGAACAACACATTGGAGGAGATCATAACCGCGTTGCAACAAAACATCCCAACGCTATTGGAATTCTTGAAAATCCTTCCTGAAGAATCACTGGATGCTAGGGGTACGCCTTTGACAGATGAGGAGTTTAGGCTGAGAACTGATGACTTGATCGTGGCCAATGTCGAGAAAGTCTTATTGCTTCTCTCAAACTATGCCCAATCGTCTGGTGATAACTCCCAAGCAAGTGCATTGATCCTTGACTGTTTGAATTCCTGGATTAGAGAGATTCCAGTGGAACAGCTATTGCAGGTTCAACCATTGACAAAGATAATCTTCAGCTCCCTTCAGGACGAAGAATCATTCGAGAGGGCCATTGAATGCCTCTGCACCATCATCACCGAAACAAGGGACGTCGATAATCAGCAATTGATATATGCATTGTACGAACAAGTGATACAATTGAGACCACTGTTGCAACAACATAAAGATGATCCCGATGTGTTTGGAAGCTTGACAAGATTATTCGTTGAAGCTGGTGAGGCATGGCATGCTCTGATCGCTAAGCACCCATTGACATATAAGCCTTTGGTTGAGATCATATTGGAGTGTACCGCCTACGATGAGGATTTGGATATTGTTAAGTACACTTTCTACTTCTGGTACAGTTTGAAACTCATGGTCACTCTGGATAGATACAATGAGGCGAGACAGGAGTTCACTCCAATCTACACCCAGTTACTTCATGTCATGATTAAGCATTTGAATTACCCAGATGGCAGCGAGAATGAACCATTGTTCTCGAACAAGGAAGAAGAGGAGAAGTTCAAAGACTTCAGATATGAAATGGGCGATGTTTTGAAAGATTGTACGGCTGTTATTGGTGCTTCTGACGCGCTTGTCATCCCATTTCAACAGATTCAAAGTTTCTTGAGTGCACCAAATGTGAAATGGCAAGACGTTGAGGCCCCACTTTTCAGCTTGAGAGCTATGGCCAAGGAGGTCAGCTTGAAAGAGAACAAAGTGCTCCCTCAAATCATGGAGTTGTTGGTTCAACTCCCAGAGAATAGTAAGATCAGATACGCCGCCACTTTGGTCTTGGGAAGATACACTGAATGGACTTCAAAACATCCAGAGTACTTAGAGAGACAGTTGAACTACATCATCAATGGTTTCCAATTTTCCAATTCTGATATCGTCACTGCTGCGTCCCATGCATTAATGTACTTCTGTCAAGATTGTTCCAAGTTGTTATCTGGTTACATTGAACAATTATACGCTTTCTACATTAACATCATAGGCTCCCCAGCTATCGATGTTACCTCTCTTTATGAGATTACCGAAGGTATCGCATACATAATTGATAAGCAGGATGATTCAAATGTTGCTAATGCAACTACAATGTTTATCAAGCCGGTTATGGAGAAATTGAGCAAGTACAGCGAGACTCAAGGTTCAGAGGAGGTCTATAAGGCTATTGCTGAGGAGATTGAGATTGTTAGAATCTACTTCGAAGTGATCAAACCAAGAAGCTTCCAAGCCCAATCTGATCCGATTGCATCTTTGGTTACTGAGATCTGGCCACTTGTCGTTAGTCTATTGGAGAAACATGGCCAATCAACCAAGGTCTCTGAACGTTGTATGAAGTTCACAAAGACCATATTGCAGACTTACAGCTTCTTCCTCACTAATTTGTTACCATCTATTGCCAATGTGTTGGTTAAGGGTTTCGAAAGTACCAGATTTGGATGTTACCTATGGGTTTCTGGTGTCGTGATTAGAGAATTCGGTGACGAGAGCAGCCCACAAGAGACCAAAGAAGCTGTTTGGAATTTTGCATATCAACAAATCACCACTTTCCTCACTGTTTTCAAACAGGTGCAGCCAATTGATATTCCAGATTTGATCGATGACTTCTTCAGGATGATGAGTGATGTTATCATGTTCTTTGTGGTCCAATTTGTTCTCTCTGACATCTTGAAACCAACCTATGATGCTTCTCTTTTGGCATTGGATTTGGAAAAGACAGAACCGTTGGTTACTACTTTACATTTCTTGATTGATCTTGTTTCATGGGGATTCGACACTCCACCAATCTCCATATATGAGGAGGTGCCGCCAGAAGTCAAATTGACCGTCCAGAGCTTTATTGCTGAAAATGGTGGTACCTTAATCAAATGTCTACTCAACGGATTGATTTTTAAGTTTTCTCAAGATGCCCAAGCGGATGCCTCAGACGTACTGGGTAAAACCATCAGACTTGCACCGTCACCAGATACTGCCGTTATGTGGTTGAATAGTGCTATCGACTCTCTTCCACAGGATTCAGTTTCCATGCAAGAGAGAAGCAAGCTACTGACTACCGTCTCCAGTGCATTGGGTTCCAAAGATTATAGAAGAATCAGAGTGAGTTTGAAGGATTTCGTGACTTGGTATTCGAGAAAGAACATCACCCCAAGATTTCAAGTCTAAGGTGTGTTAATCAAAAACTAGAGCATTATGAAACATATTTTATTGCAGCGTAGTTTATTAGTTGTCTGAGCCCTGTCGTTGTAGTTGAATAAATATAACGTTTTATTTATATGAATTTCATAGAGATATATTGATGGATCGCGCTGGCGACGTAGGTCGCCAAGCAAAAAATAAATGGTCCCTAGCAGGATCGAACTGCTGATCTTGGCGTTATTAGCACCACGCCTTAACCAACTGGGCCAAGGGACCGGTGTTGTTAATACCCCCTCTGACCCTGATTATACTTATAGGATCTCTCGATGGCGCGCCTCAACTCTGTGGTTTTTTGAGCGCGTTTGATTACGTTCAAGTCAAATCGTTCACAGAACTAAAGCTCTCCGTGAGTGCTGCAAATCAGTTGGTTGGAATCAGGGACTCATTGATGGTATCGGCCCGTAACGCTACGTCCTCCTCCTCACAATCAGTTGTGTCTGTTGACATGACATTGTCGTCAGATCAACTGCAAGAAGACAGCTTTATCAGTGATTTGGACTCGTCAAGGCCAGAAAGTCCAGATCAAAGACCAGCCGAGAGGAGCGGTAAAGTATTGATATCTGAATTATTCAAGAATGTCAAACCGGTAAAGCTACGAGGTACAGAAAATGCCAAAACTGCAGAAGAGGAGTTTGTGTCAGGGCCAGAAGTGTTGGACTTAATTGAAGACTCCATCGACCAAAGGACAGAATCAGCCAAGAGGAAACCCACAGCTAATATTAAGAGCTTCTTGAATGGCAACCGTGAATCAAAAAAGGCAGTGGTGCAGCTGAAAGATAGTGAGCCAATTGTCATTGAAGAGGCTGTGAGGAAGCCCAAGACAGGTTTATCAGCAAAAGATATCCTCTTTGGCAAGAAGGGAGCTGAGGTTGTAGAGCTCCTGTCTTCAGAAGATGACGAGCCTCTGACGACAATGACGACAAAGAAGAAGAGAAGGTCGCATATTATCCAAGAGGCCTCTCTGATAGTTAAACTGAAGTATACACCACACAAAAAGAAGATCGAAGACTTAGAGAAGAAGATGCGCAGCGCTTCATCAAGATCAGTTTCTGCCAAAGATATTTTCAGGTCATTTGGTAAGAAGGAAGAAAAAGAAAAAGAGTTGCTTGTTACCCTAGAAGTTAGACCGGAGAAGCTGAAAGAAGTGATGCAAGAGAATATCGACTCTTTGGAACAGTCAGATTTAAGAGTACCATGTGCTAAATCGTTCTTGAGCGTTCTTTCACACAAAACAGTAATGCTGAAACATCCAGTATCAAAGCTAAAAGAGCTCGAACCTCCAGCAATTTCATTAGAACAAATGCATGTGAAATATGACGAACCACACATTGAATATCACAGCATTGATCTTCCAAAGAGAAGTCTTACACAGCTAGATCAGCTGAATTTGAGGGAGATTGGTATGAAACATAATAGGAAGAAAAGTGACACTAATCTTTATAAGTTAAGAACCACTGACTCGGAAAGATTCTTACTTGCTTCTCAGAGGATCCCAACTTTATCAAGCGATCCGAGATTTCTTCGATTTGCTACTCTACTTGCAGAAGAGCCAAAAAAAGATACTTGGACAACAATGTTTCAACCTCACTCGTCCTCAGATATCCTATGGAGCAAGAAACAACTAAATGCAGCTCACCGTTGGCTCCAGAACTCATTCAAGATATTGAAGAGATCGACTAAGAGATACAATTTCAAGAAGAGTAAGATAAACGAGGATGAGATGAATGACTTCATCGTGAATGAAGATGATGAAGACGTCACAGAGGACGAGACGTATACTCCGCTATTGATACTCTCTGGACCTCACGGTGTTGGGAAGACCAGCGCTGTCTACGCCATGATGGAGGAGAGATCAGGTTACGTCTATGAAATTAATGCCAGTCAGCCCAGAAGCAGAAAGGATATCTTAGCTAACGTGAGAGAGTTGAGTACCACACAGCTAGTACACAAGCAGAACGGTACTGCAGCTGAGAGCTCATTCCAAGAAGGAGTGATACTCTTCGATGATGTTGATGTCTTGTTTGAGTCTGATAGGGGGTTCTGGTCAGTTGTTGAAGATATTTTGAAGATATCCAGAAGACCAGTGATTTTGACCTGCGCAGATTCCACAGAGATTCCAGAGTCTATCATGGAATGTGCTGAGTCTGAACAATCTTTACTTGAGCTTGGGAAACAAGATGCGCATCTTCTTGGTCAATACCTTTATCTTTGTGCATTGGTGAACAATTGCGATGTTGAGTACGATGTGCTAATGGATATCATGAAAACCAACAATAGTGACTTAAGAAGATCTTTACTATCCCTCGAGATGGTCTGTAAGGTCAAAAGGCCCGACCATGGACTACTGAAGATATCCCTGGAACCTAAATTGGAGAGCAGGCCAGATATGGACCTGGGATCTATGGCTATTATCTGTGACGCATACTCACTTTCCGATCAGATTGGTACGTTATCATTTTCACTCATCAACCAGGAACCATATGAAGATGAAACCCTCTCTTCGTCAAGAGTCATAGCATCTGATGACATATTGCATGGCTTACTGGCATTCGAATTCGATATGGCTCAGGAACTTCTTGATGTACTGCCATTAGCTCGGAAGTACGTAAATAACTCACCGTCGAAGAGCAGTATTAGACGCGGAGAGAAAGAGTTCACCCAGAGAAAGGTGCAGAATACAAAACGCCTGACACGTATGACAGCTCGTCAAATGTTTGATAGCATCAATTCATATTTCCCAGAGTCAAACAATGACAGTACTATTTTTGATATTCTATCCCCAAGCTCATATTTTACCGATGTCAGTCCAATAATCAGAGAATTTGAAAGGTTTGAACGAAGTGCAGCTCAAGAAAACGAGCTCATAATCAAGAGCGACCCAGAGGGTAGATCATCGGAGCAACTGATGCATGACGGTTTGCTGATTAAGAGGCACTTTAACGGCGAATACACCTCAGTACTGCATAATATACCCAAAGATAGTGGGGAATGGGACTAATTCTTTTGCATATACATGACGATTCTATGACAATCCTTTTGTAGTTCTACAGGTGCATATGACGTATATATCTTGTGGTTACTCTTAAAAAATGTTCGCTCATAAATGAGTGGGATTATGCAGAAGATGGTACCGACTGATCAACAAAACTTAAAGCTTGTGAAATAGCTTCAGGATCTTTCTTCACAACAGCGAAGATCTGCTGATATCTTGGACTATCAGTTTGTTGTAATTGGGCAAAATTTTCACGGAATGCTGAAGATATACTGATATTGTCCAATGGTGTATCTCTAAATGCATCTTCATCATCTTCATATGGCACTTCCTCGTCTTCAAGATTAGGATCGTTGCTCAATATTGCCCTCTTACTAATTGCAGATGGAATACGTTCAATTGTAGCTGAAAGCTTCTCCGACAATTGAGGAACGAAACCCCTAAGAGTCTCAGGGAGAGTTGGAACAGTCAACAAGGAGATCAAAGCCAAAGTCTGTAATTTCAGACCATAAACATTCTCAAGCATAGGTGAGAAGTTGTACCAGATTTCCAAGAGTCTCACCGTATCGTTAGCACTTTCCGTGATTTCAAGAGTGACTTGCGGGTTCACATATAGGGACGCCAAAACCAACTTGATGATATCCAATGGATTCTTGCTCTCATCACGGAAAGTTTTCAAAACCACTGGAAATTCACAGTTCAATTCGTGTAATACCAATGTCATATACTCAACAAGTTCAAAGGCATTTTGATCACCATAGTCAATCTGCGATTGTACCAACTCATGAAGGACAGCTTGGAAAGAACTCACTTCTGGGGTTTGAGAGTTCAGCCCTTTGAAACCATACAGAATGACGCTCTCGAAGAATGGAACATAACAGTCAAAGAACTCACCAGCATAAGTACCAAAACTCTCTAAGATATTAGAGAACAAGGTCCAAGTAGCTGGTGTGATAGTCTTTCTGTTCAACACCAAGCTGTCTAGCAACTCCATCGCTTCTGTGAGGAAAGAGATAGCGGCATTATGCACCACAAATTCGATTGCAGGGAAGAAAACAGGGTCCAAGTCGACTTTCACCATGGTGATAGACATAGTGGTCATAGTGTTGATGATAGCAACACCTTGGTATTCCTTATCATCGGCGGCTTCAGTATCACTACCAGAGTTTTGCAACTCAATCATCTCTGTTGCAACTTGGATGAATTGTTGACAGAGACTCTGACCCATTTCACGAGCAAATGGTTCCAATTCCTCAGAGAATACCTCCACGAAAGTCTCCATAATCTCTGAAAGCATATCCATTTCGAATTGTTTTGACAAAGACATCAATTTCTGAACGATTTGTGGTACCTCACCTCTAATGGCATCTGTGACCAGTGGATCTGTGATCAACACCTTTAAGGCATCTGCAGCCTCGATTTGAATCGGCATACATTCATCATTCTTAAAATTTTCATAAACACCATGGAACACTCTAGACAAGACATTCTTATCCACGAAGGTGTATGAAAAGATGGAGATAGTCTCACATGCTCTAGCTCTCAAGAACTCATACTTGCCAGTCAGCAATGGCACGATGAATCCATCAATAATCTGATCAACTTGTGCCTTGAGTGGCGAGTTCTCTCTATAAAGCGAGAAAGATATGGAACTCAAGATTCTCAACCCGCCCTCAGCTTTCAATGCATTCTCAATATTTTGCTTTTGGGAGAAAGCATTGAAGATTTCATTCAACAAAGCCAGAATTTTATTTACTTCGTCGAATCTGTGATGAGCCGTCACGAACAAGGCATCGACGGCAGCAACATCAGCAGTCGTTGATTCTCTGTTAATATCAAAGTATCTTCTTATGTATTCCTCCGGATCATCCTCGAAGAGTTCCAAGTCCTTCTGACAGAGACAAGGAAATAACAAATGCCTCAAGATGGCATCGTAGTGCGGTTGGATCAAAGTCCAAGAGTCATAGATGATACATTTTTCAATGAAGGAGATCAAGTTGTACAAAGCAGGATCACTAACCCATGTACCTGTTCCCCATTTCTCAATGATACCGAAATACACCTTAAGGAGCTCTGGGACGTATGTTTTGTTGAAAAATTCAGTGAATTCTGGGACGGCATTTTGAGATTTCGGAGTAGCATATCTTTGATAGAATCTCTGGAGGTTACCAAATCCCCATTTTGTACACTTGACTCTCTTATCCAGAACTCTGTCCGAAGGTTCAAGGTCCAATACGTTCTGAGGAGTTGGTTTTTGAACAACCATCAAATGGATGGAGATCCAGGAGGATAAATGATTTGGATCATTCAAATAGTATGGCATCCCCAGCAAGGTGCTGTACTTGAAGATCTTCAAGATGTAGTACATCATCTCACCGGACTTGTAATCATCATGTTTCAGCAACTCATATGCCAATTTTTCCAGTGTTGGGAAAGTTTGGTCCACGTAGGCATTCAACGGTTGTCTCTTCTCATCAGTGAACTCATATCTCATCGAGTGAACCACTTCCACAAGGAGAAGCAAACCTGTGTACACATGTGACTGGTCAGTCGTGGAGTTCAAAAGTTGAGAGATAGCGTCATTAAGCAGCCACTGTCCCTGGTTTAAAATGTGCTTAACCGTTGTGGTTAACTGTGGTCGAATGAGGTTGTCATTGCAAGCCTTAAGGAGCGACTCGATGAGTTTCACTCTGATCTGCTCCTGCTCCTCAGTAGAAATGGCCTTAACAGAACGGGCACCCCAAAACGCATTAACCCTGTTCTTGAAGAACACAGCAGCAGATGATCTCTGTGACTGTGAGACCGTGTCATCCACCGCCAACTCTAAACAGTACGCAGTGAACCCGGGTAATGTCTCGAATTGCGCGAGCTGATCCTCGGCCTGCTTTCTAAGCTGCGGGTTCGGGTCCAAAGTCCCCGTTAGGACGTTTAGGATGTGCTGTCTCTCCATCGGGCCTCTTTCTCTTTCCTTTTACCTCTTTTCCTTCTCTTCTTCCTCTCTTCGTCCTCTTTTCGTCCTCGTTTGTTTTTGTTTTTGTTTTGCGATGCTGGCCGAAAATTCGCGAATTTTATCACTTCAAGGCTTTTCGTATGTACGTAGCATGAGATAACTCTGAGCTCCTTTTGGTGTTGAAGAGATCTAGGACGTTCATAATGGTCAACTGGAAGAATGTGCACTATTTCAGCTATCTGGCGGTGGTGTTTTTTGCTCTAGAGCCCTCCTATATCCATCCTGATGAACATTTTCAGAGTCTTGGGGTATTAACTAGTGAGTGCGATCTCTTACCCTAATGTTCCCCGATGAGACTAACAATGACACAGATAGGGTATATGGCTATTCTATAAACATACCATGGGAGTTCCAGGATATGCCAAGTCGAAGTTTAGCTGTGTTATATCTGGTGTACGGCCCTCTACTATGGATCAATAAGCACGTCTTAAACTTCAGACCTTTGGCATTGATGTATCTTGCTAGATTACAATTGACTGCTTCTTATTTCATAACTTCACAAATTGCTACAAGCGTTCTCTGCCAAACCAAGCAAGAAAACTCAAAGACCCTTTTCTTCCTCTTTACCTCGTACGTGACATGGACTTATCAATCACACACGTTCTCCAATGCCATAGAGACCCAATTACTGCTTGCGGTGATCTCATTAATTCATTTGATTAAGAAGAGTGACAAAGAGACAACAAAGCGTCCACACTATCGTGCTTCTCTGCTCCTTGGTACTATCATAAGTGTTGGTATCTTCAACAGAATCACCTTTGCGGCATTTTTGATCTTTCCATTGATGACTCTGATAAAGAGGTATCTGAGTTTCAGACTATCATTTATCACATTGATAATCTCATTTATGACCACATCGTCTATACTGATCCATTTTGATACCACTCTTTTCAACTCAACGGAGTACGTGATCACTCCATTGAACAACCTAATTTACAACTCTCAGACGGAAAATCTGGCACAGCATGGTCTTCATCCACGGTATACCCACTTACTGGTCAATTTACCGCAGATTTTAGGACCTGCGATCATTCCATTTTTCTTCAGAAACCATTACAAAACATCTATCCCATATCTATCCATCTTTTCAGGCCTATTCTTCCTCTCTATAATACCACACCAGGAACTCAGATTCTTGACTCCGCTACTACCCCTGATGTGTATTTGTATAGACTTCACCAACTTTGAATCCCCAATCACAGCGGAGTGGATCATGAGACTTTGGTGTGTATTTAACTTGATTATGGGGATCATTATGGGATCATTACACCAAAGGGGTGTCATCGAAGCCCTTGACCATCTGCAAAAGCAAGACTACCACGGATCACAGGTTTGGTGGAAGACGTATTCACCACCAACTTGGATCTTAGGAAATGAAGACTTGCTTGTCTGTAACGACGTACCACAATCGTATTCCGATTTGGTGATTGATCTAATGGGTGCCGAGCTCGAAAATCTGGTATCTACAATAAGGCAACTTGACGAGACTATACTGATTACACCACGTTCATCAGTACCGCTGCTCGAACATATCGAAAACGTTACATTGGAAAAAGTTTGGAGTTATAAATGGCATTTGGATTTGGACCATTTCGATATCAGCGATCTAAGAACTCTTGACCCAGGTATCGATATCTATAGGGCCCACTACAACAAAGCTTAATGATACACATGCGAAGATTATAAATATCACTTGTAGAACTCAAACTTATCAACCTCGCTATCGGTCTTAACTTGCGCACTATAGGCCTCTTCCAAATCACTTTGCAAAATGACATATCTGTTCCTTCTCACAGCTCTAAGACCGGCTTCTTGCATGATAGCTGCGATGACGGCACCGGATAATGGGTCATTTCTGATGATTAACGAGTCCAAATCAACTTCTGGTGAAAGGGACATTTTGGAAGCAATGGTGGAAAAGATCAAACGACGTTCTCTTCTGTCTCTCAAAGACGGGAATTCAATCTTTCTATCTAAACGACCAGGTCTCAACAACGCAGGATCCAAAGTATCAGCTCTGTTTGTAGCCATGATCACTTTAACACTTGAGGTTTGATCGAAACCATCCATTTGATTCAACAATTCCAAAAGAATACGTTGTACTTCACGATCAGCACCCGTTTGAGCATCGAAACGCTTTGTGGCAATGGCGTCAATCTCATCGATGAAGATAATAGATGGAGAGTTCTCTCTAGCCAATCTGAAAACATCACGAACCATACGTGGACCTTCACCAAGGTATTTCTGCACAAATTCAGAACCATTTACTCTGATAAATGAAGCAGTGGAGCTGTTAGCGACGGCTTTCACTAGCATGGTCTTACCTGTACCAGGAGGACCATAAAGCAAGACACCTCTTGGTGGATCGATACCGATCTGCTTATACAAATCTGCCTGTGTCAATGGCAATTCCACCGCTTCTCTAATCTCCTGCTTCTGCATATCCAAACCACCGACATCGGCGTATGTAACATCTGGCTTCTCACCATCACCCAAGATGGCGATACTCGAATCGGCCTCTGGCGGCAAGATATCCACAAGGGCGTTAGAATGACGATGTAACGCCACAGATGCGGATGATTTCAACAATTCTCTATCCAAAGTCGAGAGGATTCTTACCACATAGTTAGAGCCCGTGGTGGATGATACTATACCGATGTTCTGATCGATTGGCTCCAAGAATTGACCAATAACCAATGGTACGGATTGGATTCTCTTCACTTCTTCTTGTGCTCTCACAAGCTCTCTCTTCAAATGGCGTTGCTCATCCTTGATGTATTCTTCCTGCAAAGTCAGCAACTCGTACTCTTTCTCCAGCTTCTTGAGCTTCAAGTATATATCGCTGGTTTGCGTTGATGTGTACTGCGTAGAGGAGACAAAAAGCGACTCCAACTTGGACTTGTCCACAGAAGGCACAGGCGTAGGGCGGATACCAAGTTCTTCCATTGTGATGTTATGAGATGTGTCAATTAACAAGAGAATGTTCTTTCCTTTTGATAATATCTCTTAGGATCTCAGTTTTTTTTGTTGTTGTTGTTCGATTCGCCGCCACCCAAAATCTCAGGGGAAGAAATTCCGAGGGGGTTTGAGTTCTGTGAATGTCGGATTTCATTGGCGATAAAGCTTTCCTTTATATACATGTATATTGCGCTCTATTTACCTATTGAGTACACTATAAGAGACCCCATGAGTGTACCAAGTGACACAGCAAGCGACACAGCAGAAATGAGCTCCGTTTTATCCAGAACGGTGTGGTCATAGTCGCTGTAGAATAAGAGAGCGTAAGGCTCCCTTAGAGGATTGATCAACTTGGCACAATGTTCCCGTAGTTCGTGCTTCCAATCTTTTATAAGAGGTAGTGGAAGCGCCTGTATCGTTGGGGGCTGTACTAATTGGAGATCAATGTCATCCACAACTTCAGTCTGGAATCTCTCTTCCAATGCAGGCAATCTATCGCTGTTCTTCAGTGCCTCCATTTTCTGACTCATCAGTTCTAATCTTTGGTTCTGCTCATTAGTGTTCTCTTCCAACACTCTCTGGACTTTCTCCTCAAAATTACCCACAAGCCTCCGTCTCTTCCACGGCTCCAAAGCTAGTTGGAAGATCAGGAACAGGAAGATATTAATACCCATCAATCCGAAAGTACCCCATGTTGAGGTTCTTCTTATCTTATCAGACCAGATCTGTTCCTCATGGTAACGTGTGAGGATAGCATTTGACAATTTATCATGGAGCTCCTCCTGGTGGAGTTCTGCTTGTTCCATCTCAAGTTTTGCCTGTTTCTCATTTGCAGCATTAGCGTGATCATCTTTATATAATCCAGTGAATTTTTCAAGATCCTGAGAATTCCATGTAGACTTTCTCTGTAATAACTCATTCACTTCCTTCTGTGTCTCCAGTCTCTTTGAGATGGCTTCATTATAAATCTCTTTCGTTTTCTTACCCATATCTTTAGCTTTCCCGAGCTCAATTTCAAGGGCATCGATACTTTCCCTCAGTTTCTGAATAGCAGAATAACCAGTAACATCGTTTAAGGCCCTTGTGGCAGTGAATATAGTCTCCTGAAGTGAATCAATGTACAGCTCCAATCTCTTAGCCCAGAGTTTCCTTCTTCTTTCCCTCTCTGAAGGCAAGCCAATGATTTTGGATTTGTCCTTTCCATCTCCTGTGAAATCCTCGTTGAAATCGTATGTGGCCAGCTCCTTCTCTTGCTGTGCCAGTTTCACATTTGTCTCCCTTATGGCATCCTTAGCCTTATTGTAATGGAACTTCACTGATGAAACAGCGTTGTTCCACTGCGTCTTAGTAGATTGATAAATGGCGTGTGCTCGGTCCAGATGTGGTTTCAAATTGTTTAAATATTCATCAACGGGTGACTCTTGCGATTCTGTGAGTTTCTCATGGTTCTTTGAATTTTTGGGAGTTCTCAGCATGAGTGTGGTTGACAGGTTTTTGTTAAATAACAACGGGGTCAAATGAAGTGGTTGAGATTGCGAGCACTGCCGTATCACCACCCTTCGAGGGATTAGCGATATCATCTTCGACGGCTTTTGGCTCGTTTGTCTGTTTCTCTTCTTTCTTTCCTTCCTCACTGACCATGGTTGATGTTTCGGAAAAACATCAAATCAAGCATGAAATCAACAAAAACTAATATAGAAGTCACACAAAAGATGGTTGGATTTACGTTGAAAAAGGACAAAGTGGAGCCAAAGAAGGGATTTGGATTCTCATTGAAAAATCAGATACCAAAGGTAAAAAGTCATAAACCATTTGGCCCAGCTGAAGATGAGGAGGCAGATAATGTCATCAGCATCGACACTGTGGATAACGAAGGACAGGCGTATAAGGAGGCAGAGGGACCACAGCAGAAGAAAGAACTAACGATACCGAATGCTGGTAATACATACGAGAAGAAGCTTGAGGCCTTGAAGAAGGAAGTAGTACCAGAAGAGACCAAATTGGAGTATGGTATTAATTTCATTAATGAAGAGAAAGACAGAGAACAAGTGATACGAAAGGAGCCGAAGAAGGAGACCATGGCAGAGGCCACAGGTGAAGCGACAACATTAGAAGAGTATGAAGAAGTCCCAGTGGAGGATTTTGGTGCTGCGATGCTTCGTGGTATGGGCTGGAAAGGCGACGATAAGGAAGATGAGAAGGATAAAGCAGCAATCTCAGTGAAGAAGAGGACTCTCTATCTGGGACTTGGTGCCAAGGACCATGGCAGTGATGACCTAGATCGTATGGAGAAGAGCTATATTCCAGTGAAACTTGTGGACAAGCGCACTGGACGTGTTGTTAAAGAGCCTGAACAACGTGATCAAAGTCCTACGAGAAATGAACCAAAGTATAGAGATAGGAATTAAATTAAGTTAGTCGTTGATAACAACCTACCACCTCTAAAGTTCCTTAGTGCCTTATGATGTGGTTGTATCATCTGAAGACGTCTCCATGCGCCCAGGATATGTGCTGGTGATAATGGGGTCGCAGACTCATCCGGGCCATCAAATAGATGCTTGCGTTTCTTCTGATCACTTATCTGTGTAGATGTCGTTCTTTTATTCAAACTTTGCTCTTCCTGTTTCACTATGAGTGCTTCTTCTGTCAAGGAGCATACAATTTCAAACGTGAGGAAACCAAGGATATCCACAACATCATCGTTTGGTTTACCGTCTGTTAATTGGGCAAACCCAGCCCAGTCTCTGAATCTTTTCGCTTTTCTGAAAGTAAACGATGCCTGACGGCATTCAGACCAGTGCACATATTCATCCTTGGTCATATTCTTAGTTCTATCATCTGCCATTTTCAACCTCTTCAACGACGCCAGCGTAGCTTCACGCTCCGCATCGTTCAACTCATCGTTATCATCTTCCAACGGCTGCTCTGAAAACATGAATTGTAGTTCCCAAGGAAGTCTAATTTTGGACTTCTTCATCTTCATCATATCATTAGCGTTCTTCCCTGAGCTCCCAGCGCCCAGGGAGTCATCTATGAGGTCTGTTCCCTCGACACCACCAGCCTCTTGATCTTTAGCGTTCTTTCTAACATCTTTCCACGATAGATAAGTTCTCAATCTATTCACCTTGGGGCTGTCGTTACGTATGAGGAAGATCACATCCTCTGCGGTGATGGATTTGGATCCACGGGCATTGGCGGTCTTCGTGGACTGCACTATGATTTCCACCACTTGAGCTCTCACGATATCTTCAATTATAGATGTTGTCTCGACAGGCGCGTCCACCGTCTCACCAGAAACGAACATCATCTGCTGGATCTCAACACGGTACTTGTACTTATCAGGGTTGTTGCCGTTCATCTCTTCCTTGTATTCTTTATTGTATCTGCGGTGGTTCTGTTTTCCATGTTGATTTGTTTGTTTCTCTCTAAGCGCATCCAAACATCAGTTGAGGAGGCAACATGAAAGATTAGCGTCACCAACACATTTCAAATGTCGCTAAAAGGTGCTGAAGAGAGCAATGTCTGTGGTTGAGAACAGTGATACGATCAGGGTGGACTATCCGCCTGAGGCTCATGTCGTCAAGCTGGACAGGGCTTTCGAACCGTGTGACCATAGCGCTTTGATCATTCTCAACCAAAAAATCACTATACCGAAGACGCAGATGGTACAGTTATGGAACTCATATGGATTGAAACTGTGTGCTGATGGTGGTGCTAATAGACTCTTTGCTTTCTTCCAAGATGGAGAGAGAGCTTTGTATTTGCCTGACTTCATTGTTGGTGATTTGGACTCATTGAAGCCAGAAGTGGAACAGTGGTATAGAGCACAGGGTGTCAAAATCATTAAGCAGACTACTCAGTACGCTACAGATATGCAAAAATGTCTGGATTTTATCGAAATATACTATGATTATGAACAGAAAGCAACGAAATTGGACTATGAAAGTATAGATACATATGATGGATTGGTCCAATTACATGGGAAAGTAAGTACTCATAAAGAGGCCCAAGTTCTCATGATTGGAGCCATTGATGGAAGATTTGACCATACAATTCAATCCATCAGTACTCTTTTGACCCGAATGGACACCAACCCTGAACTCAGGATGTTCTATCTCACGTTGACAGATCTCATCTTTGTGTTGCCGAGAGGTTCTAATTACCTGGACTATAAGGACACCGTCTTCCATGGGTCAAATTGTGGATTGTTACCCTTGGCTGGGGAGACTATGCTATCTACGCATGGTCTCAAATGGGATGTGAAAGAATGGAGTTCGTCGCTGAAGGGATCAGTGAGTAGTAGTAACAGGTTTGTTGGTGAGCGTGGAACGGTTATCCATAACAATAATGAGCTCATTGTAAACATTGAGATGGATTATGACAAGATGCGATAACACAAACCCAAAGCAGCGTAACATACAACATACAAAATACAACAACAAGTAGTCTTATTACATTCTATCCCTAGAATGTCCCTTTAAAACAAGCAAAATCCTTCACAAGTTACCCAAATCTAATGTACAACAACACAGGCAAGTTATTCTTCACTCTTCACGGCGTCTTCGATCTTTTGATTCTGCAATCTTGATCTCGATTGTCTAAACAATTCCTCTTGTTGCCTTAGAAGTTCCTCTTCTGTGAAACCAGAGTTCTGGAACTTATTACTCTTCTTCTCACGGCCCTTCAGGGCTTCTTTATGATCCACGAGGACTTTCTCAATTGGTTCAATGTATTCTGTGAATCCTAATTCTCGCAATGCCTTGATCACATGGTCGGACGCAATGGTCTTCTTGGTCTCCTGTTCGGCAATCTCGTTACTCTGGTCAGAAAGGATCATAATGAACTCGATACAACACTCAATGACAACATCACGGGCCTCTTTGGAGAATGTGAGTTCAGACGGGAGCACTTCAGAGATGATCTTCTGTACCGTTGCTGATGTCTTGTTAGTCCACATATAATCCAATTAACACAACCCAAGAAAAAAACAACAACATACCTTTTGGCAATGTAAGCTCTTCACCTGTGGAGCCACTGAATTCAGACATCTTCTTGACCTTTTTTCCCAACAGAAAGAGTTCTGTTTCTTTGTTTACACAGTTACAGTATTTTGAGGATCCCGGACCTTCTTTATATACCAGAAGGGACTCTCAGGCCGGGTGACATTACTGACTATGGGAGAATTCTCAATTAAGAAATCACAGAAGTGCCCTCTCATGGGGCTACATAACCATTCTATATTGGGAAATATTGGTGGAGACCGCAGCCGATGAGCTCGACAAATTTTTATGGCCTACCAAGGAACAAAGTATTGACAACCTTTTTTTGAGGATTGAAGAAGTTTTTGGAAGGGCTTCAAGGAATACTTCGGGAATTTCATTGATACAATTGGTATAGCTACAATGTCCCTTCTCGCTTGCTCATCTTTTGACCATTCAGGGAGCTATTATGCCTCTGCTATCACTGCATTGGATACTCATAAAATCCGTGTACAATCAACAAACTCATCCTCATTGCTAGCCACAGCTTTTGCATTGGACAAATCTCATAAGGCAACCTGTATCTCATGGGGGTCTTATGCCAAGGGTCGTACTGATAACAAGAAGCGGAAGTTGAATGACATTGAGAATGCCATTATAGCCATTGGTCAGAATAAAGGTTCGATCTTGCTCTATTCCCCACTACAGAACGAAGTGATCTTGAAATTGGACAATCCATACTCCGCGTCCATAAACGACTTCCATATCTCAAAAGAAACAGGCTCAGGATGGTCGGTAGATGTCTCTCAAAACGTTATCGAATGGGATTTGATCAATGGTACCACCAAGAACAAGTTCAAATTCAAAGAAACTGTTAATAGAATCTCCACCATCGAATACCAGGGCAAAACACACTTGCTCCTTGCAGCTCACAGTATCCATTTGGTAGATATCCAGACTAAGGAAGCCATCAAGACTTTCCCAGGTCATATATCCTTGATCCATACAGTGTTTCCAATTAACTCAACAAGTTTCATCACAGCTGCTCAAGGAGATAGATTCATCAACATTTACTCATTAGATTCTGCACCAGTGGTCTTGGTTGCGCAAAGCAACGTTCTCTCAGTGTCATACGCTAATGAAACCGTATCTGCTGTCACTGACGATGGGATTGTCGAAGTATTCCAGAATGTCCTAACAAAAACGAATACAAAGAGAAAAGGTGCCCCATCGAAACAAAGTAACGCGACAATCAAGCTACAACGTCCAGCAGGCACCCAGTTGACGATTGAAGGCTCTTTTGTCGAAGATTCTCAAATTACAATCACTTGGTTAGAAGAAGGATTGATTCCATATTTCGAAAAAATCGCATTGGAAGGACTAAAAGATGAATACACCGTCAACAAGAGTAAACCTATGATCCAAGCTAAGGACCATAGCCTGTTTGGTCATGATACTGCCACCGCTAAACATTATAACGAGAGTAATGCTACTGTTACCGCTGGTGATAACTTGAGATTCTTGGATAACAAGGAAGTTCAAGATGAAGAGTTTGAATATAGAGAAGAAGATGGTCCTTCTTTGGCTGAGAAATTGGAGTCTATGAAAGTGGAATCATCATTGCCAAAGAAAAAGCAAGGACGCGTTACGACGGGTTCCTTAGCTGTGGTGTTGACACAAGCTTTGAGATCAAATGATCATACACTTTTGGAGACTGTATTATCCAATAGGGACGAGACAGTGTTGAAGAATACGATTGAGAGATTGGACACAAATTTAGCCGTGACATTATTAGAGAGATTGGCTGAACGAATTGCTCGTCAAACCAATCGTCAAGGTCAGTTGAACATCTGGGTTAAATGGGTTTTGGTCATTCATGGTGGTGTATTGATCAACATCCCAAACTTGTCCAAGTCACTGTCCTCATTACACTCAACTTTGAACAGAAGAGCCAATACTCTTCCGAGACTCTTGCAATTACAGGGCAAATTAGATGTCCTATATGCTCAACAAGAGATCCATAACGCCAACAAGGACGTTGCAGAAGATGAATATAATGATGATGACGAGGATTCTGATGTCGAATATATCGAAGAATTGGATGATGGTGACTTGATCGATGATGCTGAGCAGGACTTCTATGAAGAGGATGAAGAGGGATTCATGAGTGTGGATGAATCCAGTGACGAGGAGGAACAACAAGAAGTTGTTGATGACCTTGAAGATGAAGAGATGGATCAGGAAGATGGTTATAGTGACGAGGAAGTGCATGGTAACAAATTACAGGTCGAGAGTGAAAGTGAAGATGAACAAGAGCAATTGAAGAAGAGAATTGCTAAGCTCAAGTCCAAGCAGGATAAACACAGGGGAAAGTGATTATGTACGATCTCTAAAACATAAAATGCATTGTTAACTTTTGCTATCTTGAGCTCTAGCTTACTCACCATCTACGATGATGGTTGGTTCGATGCTAGAGAAGTGTTCATAGTAACTTTCAAACAGTTTAACAGCCTTTTCGATATCAGCAGAACTTCCAGTCTCTCTAATTGAGTGCATACTCAAGATTGGGTTACCGATATCCAAAGTTCTGATACCCGTCTTAGAAGCAAGAATTGGACCAATTGTAGAGCCACAAGGGGATGCGTTTTGAACAACAAAGAGTTGTAATGGAACCTCAGCCTTCTTAGCACATTCTTTTAAAAGAACAATGCCAGGGGAGTTGGTCATATAACGTTGGTTAGCGTTAATCTTGATGACTGGACCTTCACCCAATTTTGGCTTATGGTTAGACTCATACTTGTTTGCATAGTTTGGATGAACACCATGAGCGACATCAGATGAAAGGAAGAAGGACTTGGAAGAAGATTCCAAGATATGTGTATGGATTTGAGAACCTTCATCCTTAGACGAAATACCAGAGAGACCTGTGATTCTATCGAGGATGTTTGGCAAGAAGTTAGAGTCTGCCCCTTGAGCAGAAGAGGAACCTATCTCCTCATGGTCGAAACAAGAGATCAAACGGATACCAGACTCTTCACAGAGCGATTCTTCAGTAGAAGACTCGATCAGCCCCTGAGTAGCAGTGAAGCAGGAGGTCAAGTTATCCAATCTAGCACTGAAGATGAACTCATCATGGAGACCACCAATACAAGAGGGTTTGTGGTCATACAACAAGAGTTCAAAGTCTTCGACTTGGGAAACCTCGACACCTGCTTCAGAAGCAATCAACTCAACTAGTTGTTCGTTGTGTCTTTCAATAACGGATGACAAGGATTGGAACTGTTCTGGTGAGATTTTGGACTCTTCTCCACCACAGCAGCCAGATGTTTTTGTGACAGCGTTTGTCAGGCCCGCAATTGGCAATAGCTGAGTCTCCTTGTTAAATTCGAACTTCGTATTAACGTCTCTGTCCAAATGGATAGCCAACGTTGGGATCTTGAGTAAAGGTCTATGAATATTGATCAACTTTGGTACGTATTTTCCATTTTCATGGACCATAACACGACCACCGAGGGACAAGTCAGAGTCGAACCATGAGTGCCAGATACCACCACCGTACATCTCTACACCGACCTGGATGAAACCTTCAGAGGACCTCTTAGAGATTGGTTTGATCTTAAGACACGGAGAATCAGTATGAGCGCCAACCATGGCAACACCGTTCCCTGCGACCCATTGGGCACCGACAGCGAAGGCAATGATTGAAGAACTGTTTCTCGTGACGAAGTACTTGTGACCACGCTCGACTTTACCACCCCAGTTGGTGCGTTCAGAGAGTTCAGTGAAGCCTGCTGCGACAAGCATCTTCTTCAACGAGGAAACGGCATGATAGGGCGTAGGAGCACTGTTCAAGAAGGCAATGAAATCTTGGGCGTACTGCGCAGCAAGTGAAGTCTTAACGGAGAGATTCATTGGTATCTTTGTGTTCTTATCAGAGTGCTTATCTGCTTATCTTTCTGGCAGAGCAGTTTTAAAATCGTTTTTGAAGTTTGACACTTTCCCCCTTGGTCGCTTAAGCCTACGGCAAGGAGCTCCGAGCCGACGGCCTTCATGAGGCTGCCACATTTGAGCAAAGTTTTGAACCCATACACTTCAGCACACTCTTCTTCCCACCAGGTTGGACTTTTCCTTCGTCGCCACTGTTACAGTGAACCACACCGAGTACCATGGACGCAGACAATGTTGAGGCCTCGAAAATGTACATTTCGTACAACCACATCCACCAGCTCATCCAGGAGTCCCAGACCAAGTTGAAGGAATTCAATCCTGATCTCTTGGTGTGTCTTGCTGGTGGTGGTCTCGTTCCAACGAGATTTGTGCGTACATTCCTGAAAGAGCCAGGTAAGCCTAACGTCCGTATCATGAGTGTCGTGTTGTCATTATATGAAGATGTTGGAAGTGTGTCCACACAGAAGGAGACCATTGGAAAGCAGGTTGTGCGTACTCAATGGTTGGATTATGCTTCCACAGACTTTACATTGATCGGCAAGAATATTCTCATCGTGGATGAGGTGGATGATACAAGAACCACTTTATACTATGCAGTGTCTGAGTTGAAGAAGGACTTGGAGAACCAGTGTAAGGCCAGGGGTATCTCTGTGGAGGAATCTGGCACCAAATTTGGTATCTTTATTCTACACAATAAGAATAAACCAAAGAAAGCCGAGCTACCACCAGATGTGTACAACGAGAATAACTATATCGCTGCTAGACAGGTTGATGACGTGTGGATCGCTTATCCCTGGGAGTCTAATGACATTGTCTACCATACTCGCAGAGCTATTGAACAAGGTAACGATGTCTTTTTGCCATGAATTAGATAACTATACAATCTAGTAAACATTATCATGTAATAATTAGTGAGATCATACTAGGAGTTCTTGGAAATGATTTCTTCCGACACCGCCACCTTTAAGAGTCTTAAAACGAGTTCTGAAGCGGTATCCTCCCTCGATTATTTAGCCTAGAAATTTCTTTCTTCATCTTAGCTACCATTTTCAACAGACTTCAGCTGTTGAAGCATGTATCTTATATGAGATATATGTGTATATCTATAAGAATTTCAGGTCAATATTGGTACATTAATCTTCAGATAATTCACAAGTCAACCAGTGATTAAGTCAGCAGCGCGTGATTTACATAGCTTTTTTTTTGAAACAGCCATGTGAAAGAAAGCCATAACCTCTGAGGCACTGAAATTCCTTAACCGGCATGTTTGAATAGTAAACGAGATAACATGTTAGTATATACATTCTTCTTCTCACTCTAAACATGTTAACTGTATATTCCATCTTCGGTTCCTTGTATCCAACTTTTCAGTCAAGGTACGCTAAGAATATTCACTCTTGATCCTTAAGCTGAGGGGACCTAACAAAACCTTCACTGGAGTCTTCTGGTTAGTGCCAAGCTCTATAGTAAACGGAAGGCGTACAGCACGCTCAAAATCAGATGTGCACATGGTGATTTGTAAATCCACAGCTGTTAATTGCATCCGAATTTGTACTGTAAAGGGGACTAATCATCAAATAATAAATGAAGTCAAATAGTTTAAGTCCTCCACGCATTATAATGAGGAATAGTCAATATCACCTGAACGGAACATACTCCGCCTTTCAGCGCCATAGCAGACGATATCAGCCTCTTTGAGTGACTTTGTTTGAACGTTCTCTATGATGGAGAACTCTCTGCCAGGACTTTATACAGAGCAACGAGCTTTCAGAGCATTGGTATTTGAACATCTTTTATCACGGAACAATCGTACTGCTACTCAGTGTAGGTCCAGCAAGAAAGCCATTATGCATTTGCTGTCAATTGCAATCCCATCGAGACTCTTTATAGATCTTACGCCAAGGAAATTGATTTCGATTTCGATTTGATCTGAATGCAGATGTACTTTTCTTCAATCAATGATATTTGATGCATTCATAGCTGTGTGTTTTCTTATTATTTCACTCTTAGATATGTATGTATATCTATCTGCTCTTCCAAGGAAATCCGTATGGGGGAGAATGTGAAATCAGCTTCGCGAAAGCCATAGCACTTCTCTTTCGCCTTGCCCCGGGTTAGAACAAATCAATAGCTGCTGGATTGAGGGCGTCAAGGATGTCTAAGAGGTTATCTGTTGCCTTGGAATCATTACTGAATGACGTGGATGCCTCAGTGCAATTATCGAAGCCTCTCGGGTTTTCGAAGACTTTGAAGAGGATCACCAAGAGACCTCCAAACAAAGAGTATGATTCTAATAAGACTATCAAATACTTCCGTGGTATCTCCAAGAGGAGGGTAAAAGGCTCCGTGAGCGATTTACTGGATAAACACAGATCAGTATTTAAGCCATTTGACAGAGATCAACTCCATCAGAGGATTGGGACGTTCCGAAAGGTGACTAATTGGAACATACGACACGATTCATTAACGCCGTTAATCATAGCACTTTCCGGTTGGGAGTGTGACAGCAGGAAGTTGAACACTCTGGTGTGTCGATGTTGTAATGCAGATGTATTGATCACGTTACCGGAGTTGAAATATACTGAGGATGGCGAAGAGGATACTATAGAGAATGAGCTTATTGATAAAGTTGCAGAGAAGTATATCATGCAGCTGACAGAGTTCCATCGTGAGAATTGTCCCTGGAGAAAACAGACTACTCCTATGAATGTTTATGAGATAACACTAAGCAATTTGAATAATGAAATGAAGTGGTTTAAAGAGAGTTATGTGCATAATTCACACTACTTGGACATGAGGTTGGATGGGTTAGAGTTGGAGCGCGTTCTCGATGATGAAGGGTATGAAGTAGTTGGCTGCTGGTTGAAGGAGAACAATCTCCCTGTTGATAATAAGTTGATTGAGGTCACTATACTGGGATGGATAGTGGAACCTCAAGAATCAGCTTTACTGCTAGTGTCTCCCTCTGATGGTAGAAGGGTCATAGCATCAGGGCCACTCAATCTCTTGTCAGAACACTACACATGGTCAAGTTATGTCAAGGGATATCATGTCCTCTTACAGATCTTCAAGGCCTCAGTGAAGAAGGCTGTAGCTAAACCAGATGCGCCTACCGATGAGAGTTTGGAATCAGCTGCTGACTGCTCTGAACGAGTTGAAGCAGCGAAATGTACCCTTGAAAGACTGGACGAACTACGTAAGGTATATTTTGATTGAATTGCTTCCCAAAGTATTTTATATTCCGTATATATTCTCTCCATTCATAAAATATTCATCACATGGTCATATTTGCCTTGTATGCTTTAGTTCTGTTTCTGTGGAGTGGATTCACCAATTGGCAAATAAGTTCCAAAGACTGTATCCCAGAACCAACTTGTAACACCAAAACCAAGCTCATAGTTCTTATAATGATGTTCCAAATGGTACTTCTTCAATTTCTGCATGTATTCTGGTAATCTAGCATGGTGCAAGAAGTAATGTGTCATATCATAACAGATGTAGCCCAGGAAGCCACCAGCAAATCCGGAACAAGCCATGTAGAATGGAAAGATGGCAAACACGAGTTTATAGAATGGGAAACAGAGTACCACAAACAAAGTTGGTGGCATGACCAATCTGTAACGATCCATTGGTAAATAATGATGGACACCATGGAGTAGGAAATGGACTGTTAGAGCGGTTGGATGGTCCGGCAAGTAGTGATCCAAGTGGAAGAGGAATCTGTGAAGAAAGTATTCGATCAAAGTCCATACAGCCAAACCGATACCGAAGAGCGAAAGAGCCAAAACTGGGCTAATGTTTGTGACGCCCAAGTACAAAAGATAGAAATCCACAGGTAACCAAACAGTTGGGACAACCCACCATGGAGTCAAAGATAATGGTTCCAAGAAGTTACCAAACAAAGGTGCAGAGCCTTTACCGTAGTGTCTTGGTCTGTGAACCTGATCCAAGTAGAACTTTTTGGAGAATCCACCGAAAAGGACTTGGATCAACAATGGTTTAGTCAAGTCCAAAAACTTATGGCTCTTCAAATCTCTATCGAAATCAGTGACGATGTGCAATTTCTCATAAGCAGGAGTACCATGCAAAGCGGTGGAATCAAACTCCTCATCAGGTTTCACCTCTTGTTTATGTTTTGGGTTGGACAACAATTCCTTCTCTTCTTCTTCAGTGGCCAAATAACCAACGAGATAGTTCTCATCTAGCACCTCATAGGTCATCTCAGAATGCAAATGACTGGCCTCATCAGCGAGGATTTCGGTGATATCTTTACCAGCCCATTCCATGATCAACTCGTCACCACCCGGATGCTCATCGAGGAAATCGGTAACGTTATAAACACGTCTCTGGTAGAGGGAGACCCAGCAGTCCTTCTCAGTGTTGTGGGACTCTAAGTCCTTCTTGGAGATCAAAGGCAGGGTGGACATGACGTGTGTACGTTGGTGCCTTGTGGATCTTGTGGGTACAGAGAAGGGAAGAAGAGTTGTGACAACAGCAGGTGCTTTTCAGGCTGTCTCGTTTATAGGAAGAATTTCTGTTCATTTTCCGTGCCGCGGGCTCTCGTACGAGCGAATGTCACGAGGTTTTAGGGCTTACGTCATCTAGTAGATTATGTAATGCCTCACAGCCACAGCGAAAAAGGAAAGTCAACTAGCCACATATCCATAAGTGTAAGAGCTGTGGCGGTGCAATTGTGGAAGTTGTCGGCTATGGTGAGCGTAGAGGTGGCCGTAGAAATGCCATCTAGAACTTTGAAAGTAGCCTATAGTTTTGCTGATTGTCATAACATGGTGGTATACTTTATAGGTATGTTTTCCCCTCTGCCACTGTCAATAACTGAGCAAATGCTCTAATCTTCCACAGTAGCGTTTCTCATTTATCCGCGTCCGTCGAAAAATTGTAACTGCGAGGCACAATTCTACATAGACAAGACCACGAAATCAGTAAATTCAACGCCAATTAAGGGGCAATCTGATAATTGTCACTAGATCATTTCATCAATTAACGGCTTTTGGTTACGGAAATATAATTTTGGATTCTAAAGACACGCTTTCAACCACCGATTTTGACACTCAATCGATCATCCTTCACAACATCAAGCTTCACTTGATCACTTCACTTGACCTTTATACACTCATTTATACCGATCAGAACCACAAAATCACATGTCATGTTAGGAACCCAACCACAGGACCACATGCATGAAGATGTGGAGCCAACACAGAGAACACAGCGAAGAGTATCAAATGCTAGTGATGAGCTGAACAAGGCTAAAAGGAAATCGAATGCCTTCTTGGCGGTTGAAGCCGTGCAACAGGAACGAGATGTTATCAAGGCTCTTAAGAGACTGTCAATGGGTGGTTCGCTAACAATGGATCCTGATTTACCTGCTGAATATGAACTACAGGATTATCAGAAGAAACAACAACGGAAACGTCGTACTAGTGGGAGTTCACACTCTTCAAACTCATCACAGGATGATGAGAACGACAGAACATTGATTGAAGAAAGTATTGATGAGGAAGAGGACACTAAGATTGATACGGAAAGACTATTATGGGTCCCGGCAAAATCACATCCAAGTATCGCCCCAGATCAATTTAAGAGGCATGTTCAATCGACATTGGATGAAATGACGAAAAAATTGCACAACAAGACGAAACAACCAATACCATCGTTGAAGGAGCTATCTGATGAATTGGATAAGTTGACGGAGATGGCTGGACTGGCTGCTACAGATGCCGTGACATTGGCAAGAAGTTTATCAAGTGCAAGCTCGTCATCATTGATATACGATGAACCATCAAGCACATCGGATGCGAGCGTGCGTGTTTCTGAAGTTGAACTGGATCAAGATGCTCCTTTATTTGCGGATTCTTCAAACACGCTCAAGAGAAACAAATGGACCACATATACCAGAAGAAACCGCATGGACAGGGATAAGTCCAGAGGCGAATCACTATTACCTGATAAGGATCTCACGAAGGAACAAGCTATAGAGCCTGACAGATCTGTAAGAAGAGCCCCTATTCCTTCTAAAGAAACACAGCGTGATCAGAGACCAATACAACAGACCGATTTGCGCAATAGGGACCAACAGCATCATCAACAAACATTCCATAAGCAGGAGTATCAACAATACCAGAGTACACAACAACGGCAGTACCAGCAATATAATGAACAATTACAACGTCATGGACAATCGCAGTATCTACAAGTCCGTCATATGCATAGATCAGTATCATCTGGACATGACAGACCAAGGGACATTTCAAATGCGCAACTACAGAGATCTCAATCTGATATAACAGCTCTAGCGAAGAAAACGAACCATTCAAGGAATAGACATGCTGGTTCTGCGATTAATTTGGACTCAGCGAGATCATTGGATAAGAAACAATTACCACTCCCACCAGATCAGAAGCCTGCCGCCTTAAGGAAAGTTTCTCCCTTGACACAAGAGATCCAAGAAAAGCATAGACCGCAGCCTATTCAGTTACCAACTACACAAGAAAGTCATGAACCTCCAGTGACTCCTGTGACAGAAGAGCCACCTGAGTCTTTGGCATCGATAGATTCACCGAAGGAACCATCTAAGGATAAACGTGAGTCATCTAAATCTAAGGACTTTTTGAACTTGTTCAAGATGAGACGTTCACCATCACCAAAGACGGTGAAGGACAAAAAGGTAGTCACGCCAACAAGATCTACATTCGATGATGAGAACACTCCGATTTTGAGGGAGAGCCCTGAGGAACAACAACAGAAGTCACCACCCAAAGCTCAGAAGTTATCACCACAAAGACCAAGTTTGAAACCATCTTTAAAGTTCAATAGTGAGGATAAACCAAAGTTGCAACGGTCGTTACAAGAATCTGTTAAAGTTGTACCAAGGGACAGAGCACAACAACAGAATCAACATACACATCAACTAAATCCAAAGAAGCAGCAACAACAGCAACTACAACAGCAACCACAACAGCAACCACAACAGCAACCACAACAGCAGCAACCACAACAGCAGCAACCGTTTGGTTCTAATGGGATCGCCACATCAGAGGAGCGACACCGTGTTCAGAAGGAATCATTGGCACGGAAACTCTCCGAATCTTCACACAAGCCATCAAAACCAAATGCTCCTGTGCAATTCACAGATTCTGCATTTGGTTTTCCCCTTCCACCATTATCACAATCCACAATGGTCATGCTCGATCATAGATTCCCAGTTCATGTTGAAAGGGCACTGTATCGTCTGAGTCACCTTAAGTTGGCGAACCCAAGAAGACAATTGAGGCAACAAGTTCTATTGTCCAATTTCATGTATGCTTATTTGAATTTGGTTAACCATACACTTTATCTGCAGCAGTTGGATGAGGAACGTAGTGACGTTGTGCTTTGAGGTTATTTAATGAATTAATGTCACCTTTAACATGATCGTAGTGAGTTCGAGCTGGTTGTTAATGGATAGAGTAAGAACTTGAAGCCATACATGCCAAGCAGTGAGAGTGAGTAGTAAACAATGTTCCAGTATTTGAACTTTCTGGTATCCACAGAGAAATTTGGTACACCCATCAAGTTACAGAATGAATGGATGATGATGCAACTCCATGCGTTCCCCTGTCTAAGGAAGATGAAGTCGGTGAAGGCTCCAAAGAGAAAAGTATAGAGCATTTGGAACAAGGTTGAGACAATGATCACTTTCAAAGGAGCGATTTTATTCACATGGAGCTCATAAGCATGATGTATATGAGCAATGCTGAAGAATACAGGTGGCAATACGATCAGTGTCCACGTTGATACTGTTGTGCTTTGCAAGAGAATAGTGATGATTGACGAAGTATAAACCAACTCTTCAGTCAGTGGAGCAACCAACAAGTCACGAATTCCTCTTAATGCTGTTAAACCATCTATGAGAGAGTGAAATATGGATGCACGCGAATCTAAATTGATCAAATCATCGAGAATAGGCCCGCCGAATAGCACCACCACGAGAAGAAGAGACTTCAAGATATCAACAGCGAATATAATGTTTGTCGGAATCAGCCCCATTTGGCCAATGATTTGCATTAATGAATCATCAGAGAGGTAAGACAATAGCAGGGGTAACACTATTATAATTACAGCAGTGAATACGGATATCAGTGTGATTCTGGTCTTTATCACCTGTGGATCATTTCTGTTCAATGGACCTTTTGGTTTGAACATATAGATGGTGAGGACATAACACAGCGAGAGGGTAAAAGAGAGTGAAACGGTGACACTAAGAGATAATGGCATCTTCGGCGATTTTGTATGCCCGGTCTCCTTCTGGTCCACAGTGCGGTGAGGTTCCTCTTTTCTGTTGATGCTCTCGCTATTGTTATATCCGAATGCGGAAAGTGTCAAAAGAATCGCATCTTCAACTACGACTTAGAACACACATGAATTTACCAGTTGAAGATTCTCATGACCTCGAGAAGGTCAATTTATATATAGATAATGTCAAGACACTCAAAAATCCCACAGCACTAGCCGCAATGACCACATTGGATAGATGATCGGACTGCACTTCAGGTTCTAACCCAGGGGTTGCGATACTTGGAGTATGTGATGCTTCAACCAGTTGTACGAATAGTTCAGGAAGAGACGAGGACCATGAAGATGATACGTGCAATGGCGGTGGTAAGTATAACTGTTGTGTAAATTCCTCTGGTTGTGTATCACATCTCTGTTGTTGTCTATCCAGATCAGCTTTCAATGCCACTATGATAGTGGGGATCTTATTGATCAGTGGATGACGCTGGAGCAATTCAGTGATATAGTGGAAGCTATCTGGGTCAGAAGAATCATATGCCATACAGAGAACATCACATTGCTGTAACCTTGAATCGTTATCCAGGATAGCTGGTTCCAATTCACCGAGTTCCTCCAAGATCAAGTATACCTGCTTACCACCTTTCAATTCCACACTGTTCACCACAATCCGTGGTTTAATAGTTGGGTTGTAGACTTCACTGTAATGTCTTCCTAAGAAGGCCTCTAATAACGAAGATTTACCACTTTTTGGACCCCCAAGCACAAAACAATTGAACACGGTACGATCATTTACATTCACTCTGACTTGTGAACTATTCTTTGTTCTCTCCCTTCTAGGCTTTGTTACTTTGAGAGCTGACGTCGTTGATCCATTTTTTGCTTCAAAACCCAAATATGCTAAATACGACAAGGTTATTTTGTAGTCAAGGAATGTAGTCATACTCCATTGAGCTAACCAACCTTGCAAAGTAACGTGACCTTGTTCATTCCGCACTGTTGTCTGTGGGAAGCTGGTAAGGATCCATGAATCTGGGATTCCAGGTGTTGGCCTAAATAATGACGCCAGCTCTTCGTCATTTAACCCACCATCGTTATCCTTATCAAAAAGAAGAAATAAGTCCACAAAGAATCTGTACCCAATAGGACTCAATTCCACGCTCGAATTCGTTGGAACATCGAATTTCGGAAGCAAGAACTTATCATTGAGTGACAATGAATCCGTATAATGAAATGATCTCAATATACCCCATGTTGTTTCATGTCTTCCTCTCTCTGCAAAGATCTTGTTCAGGATTAAGAACCCATCTTCATTTAGACCCGAATCACCAAAGCTATCAGGTTGCACCCCATTAACCGTCTGCTTGATCTCAGCAATGTCAGTGATGTCCAAACTTCTACCAAAGCACTTATTCTGTAGTGCTAAGAACTCCTCTTCGTTTAGAAAGCCATCTTGGTCTTTATCGCAAAGGAAGAAGATCCTTTGGAGTGCCTCCGCGGCATCATGTTTCAATCTCCCTTCCTTCGCATCATACAAAGGTGAAATCGGATGTGTCACTGCCCTCTGACATAGATAAAATGCTTGGTTTATGTTATACTTTTCTCTGGCACTGCATCTGATGCAACTCTCAACTTCTTTAAACTCTTTTAAGATTGGGATGAATTCATCCTGTATGATCCTATCTGAATCCACTCCATTCAGGTCTGATTTGTTTGCGCATAAAACCACTGGCAAATTGACACCCATAGATCTGAAGACATTCATCCAGTATAATGAGATTCGTTCATATGTGTAATGATCGCAATATACCAACCAAATGACATCAGCTCTTCTGATCTCACGTTGCAGGGACGCCATGTCCTGGGAATTCGTGTCAATAAGGACAGTAGAGTTAGGTGAATATCTCGAGGATGAGAAGTCCCGAGGGATTGTGATGGGAGGTAGGACATCTTGGATGTTGGGGACAAAAGTATCCTTTACCAATGCCGTGATCAAACAAGATTTACCCACACCTATGAGGCCCATTAGTATTTCTCAGTATCGAAGGAAGGGATTTCACATACCTTCATCACCACATACAACGACTCTTATGGTATCCTTGGACATCTTTCAACTGCAGCGTACGCCTCCCTTCATGGGACAAGTTTATGTTGTGGTGGCCCTGAAATATGCTTATGGGTGTGTTCCTACCGGGGTTCTTGGGTATTAGATGAGAAACACCTTTTACGGATGTAATGGGCCAACTCGATGTTATGTAAAACCAATTGACTCCAGACCACTACATGATCAGTAATAAGGCACTATGATAAAGCTTTTTTAAATTTATTCAGTGAATTCCATGATGGCGTTGACCAAGTCGTTGTCATGCTTCTTCAAAGCCTTAGCAGCCTTAGCTCTAGAGACACCAGCTTGCTCCATGACAACCTTCAAGTTATCCTCAGACAAGCCGGTCTCATCGACCTCCTCGTCATCATCTTCTTCAACCTTGTTCTCGGAGATGGTTGCGGCTTGCAAATCAGCAGTGATGGAAGCTGGGTCCTTTGGAGCCAACTCATCCTCAGCGCCAACTTGTTGTTGGGCCTGTTGCAATCTCTCGGACAAATCCTCGAGCTTGGCCTCACCGAAGACGATGTAAGTACCAGCGGCGGACTTGTAGACATCTGGTCTGTCGATAGCAAAGATCTGGTTACCAGTCTTTCTGAAAGTGACTCTGGCGATACCCTTGACTTCACGCAAGTTCAACTTGGCAATCAAGGCGCGGGCCTTCTTCTCGTTCTTGGAGATAACGGTGACTTCGGAACCTTGTGGGATCTCTTCTGGCAATTCTTCAATCTTGGACATTTTGCTTGGTACTTTCTATGAAGATTTGGGAGGAGTGGACGTTTCGACGTTCGTTGACGAATTTTTCACGTTTCGACGATGCGGCCGAGTCGCCGGGTAACGTCCTTGGAACTTCCAGGATGCCATGATTGGATCAACGGATCACTGTAAATATGGTTGTTTGGAGGCATTGATGTACATTTATTGTCTATTTATCTATGAAGCGGCAAAAGAATTCGATTTTCTACTTCAATTGAACGCAATTGATGAAGTGATTGTGCTGTAGATCTACGTTGCAGGCAGACTTCAAGACTCAAACCGATGTCATTATATACAATACACCCTAATAATCACACAATAGAAAGTTATCATTGATCCAATTTACTCATTCTTGCTTCTCTACCACCTTGTGGCACACTTCCCCATCTCTGTGGAGGCCATATTATCGTTGTACATTTCCCCAATACCAATCCTGAACTTATCGGCCCAAACGTGTTAGAATCAATGGAATGGATATTATCCCCTTCGACCCATAAGTGATTTCTTGGGATATGACACTGTTCTCTTGGATACGGGTAACGCGTAAGGACCATATCCCCCTGCACACCTTTGATTCGTTTGCATAGAACTTTCTCTGGGTTTGTTGGGGATCTGAAGAGGATGACATCGTTCACTCTCAGCCCATTATGGCCACGTAGACCGAATTTCCAGAGTAATACCCAGTCTTGTGTCTTCTGCGGGTTGAAAGTTGGTCTCATCGATGAACCTTCAATCTTTCCTATATAACACACATGGTCATTGAACACAATCATCACTGGGATCCACGAGAGCATCAATAGCGTCTTACTCTTTCCATACCGCAGCGTGCTCATGAACCTCTGGCTGTACCACATTGTGCGAAAGGTCTTGTACTTCTTGTGGTTCTTACGCTTTTAGAAGTGTTGTAATTGTTAGTTAACGTATAAAAGCCCTATTGTTCGTTACATCATCGTTGTATCGGAGTGTACGTAATCACCACTAACGGACGAATGACAAATAGTTTACGTAATCGTCTCTCTGACAGTTACATAATTAAAGATGGTAACTCAATAACGTCATTCCTCTCCAATTTCCTCCCACTCATTTTGGTTGTACAAGCTGGAAGTTTTCATTTGTTGACATGGATGAATCATAAAGCATGATGATCATTGACCACCAGATTGCTAGACTTTAATAATATATATTCATTTCCGGGAGTCACCTCACTCCTCAGTAAATACTAAATTACTTGTTAAGTAGTTGATGGCACTCCGTAGCCACATCCCACTAGCCTCTTTCCACACAGCCCAATTGTCTGGTCGGCCTTTCCAACGGGCGTAAAATTTGGTTACTACCAGGGGAAGCAGGATTTCGCATCTTCGTGGGGTTTGGACTACCATTCAATTCACTTTGATAGAGTAAAATAGATCGCCTGTTACCGTATACTTGTTACTCGTAAATATAATACTGATCGGTGATTTGTAAATACGGCCATACAGGTGAACATTTGCACTGATCAGCCACAACGCGCCACAGCAAGGCCCCCCACCTGAGTCCTGATCTTTTTTTTTGCGACTGCTGGAGATCTCCCGGGCCGTTTGGAAGTCATCTCCAAAATAGTTCAAAATCAGTCACAACTGGAAAGACGCTCTCTCTCCCTTCCTCGCCCACATAGATGAATACACAGCAACATGATCACCCTCAAAGACAAGTTCACCAAGGAGTCCCTAGTGGGCTTCCTCAAATGGTTCAAGGCGTTCTGCATCAAACAGTGGTTCTTCATTGTGCTAGCGATATTCATAGGCATTGCTAAAGCTGCTCCAAACTTTGCAAGACAGCAGGGACTCATCCGTGCTGAATACTCCATCGGCTATGGTGCCGTCGCAGTGATCTTCTTACAGTCGGGGCTTTCGATGAAGACGAGGGACCTTTTGAAGAATATGGGAAATTGGCGTGCTCATCTCACAGTTATGGTGATTTCATTCTTGGTCAGCAGCAGCATCATGTATGGTCTATGTTCAGCCATAAAGCATACACACAACAGAAACATAGACGAATGGGTGCTCGTTGGGTTGATCGTCACTGCTACATGTCCCACCACAGTGTCATCGAATGTGGTTATGACAACGCAGGCTAATGGTAACGCCTTGCTATGTCTATGTGAAGTCTTTATCGGTAATATGCTTGGTGCCTTCATCTCCCCGGCTCTATTACAGATGTACACATCCAATCCTACATGGGCATTTGCGAATCCTGCAAACGGAAGTTCTGTGCAAGAGTTGTACGCAAGTGTGATGAAACAACTTGGCCTCAGTGTCTTTATCCCAACTTTTGTTGGTCAAGTTATTCAAAACTTATTCCCCAAGCAGACAAAATGGTTCCTGACAACGTTCTACTTCAACAAAGTTTCAAGTTTTTGTTTGCTTTTAATCATGTTTTCTTCATTCTCAACGGCATTCTATCAGCGAGCTTTCGAATCCATCCCTAAGGCCTCATGTGTGTTCTTGGTATTCTTCAATATCGGAATCTACCTGTTTTGGACTGTTATCTGCTATTTTTTCGCTAGACCATTCTTCATCCCAATGATATTTAAGATAGAACCTACTCAGGATTCATCAAGGCTGTACAGATGGTCATACAAAGTCTTCAAGCCATTTTATTATAACAGAAGGGACACGATTTGTGTTATGTTCTGCGGTGCTGCAAAGACGGCAGCTCTCGGTGTCTCATTAATTACATCTCAATACGGCCCGGACTTCCAATATCTGGGTAAATTATTGGCTTCATTGGTCTTATACCAGGCTCTTCAAGTCATTACAGCACAAGTATTGGTCAACTTTTTCAAGAAATGGGAAGAGAAGGACCATTTGGATGAAGGTGATGAAGAGAGTCAGAAGGAGTCTAATACATCTCAGAATCTTGAAATGGAGCATTATGAAGAAGATTCGCCTAATCCAACGGACAAGAAATAATACGGGATTTAATAGACCCTTTCATATAGTTCGTACAAATGTATCCCTTCCTTAACCTATATTACAACGTACAGTACAGTAGTAAAAACACAAACCCAAACCCAATGACCAGCATTAAGACTTCATATCGTACCTCTAATTCTTCTCGCAAGCTGCAAGTCCTTCTGCATGATAGTCACCCTCTTAGCATGCAATGCCAATAGATTCGTGTCCTCAAACAGGCTCACCAGGTAAGCCTCAGTGGCCTCCTGTAATGCTAATATGGCCATACTTTGCCATCTGTAGACCAATTGATTCGTTATGTCAACATATTGCTGTGCAACCTCTTTCACCACACGGGCAAAGGGTAACTTCTGGATCAAGAGATCAGTGGATTTTTGGAATTTACGTATCTCTTTAAGTGCTTTCATTCCGGGCTTATAGCGAGGTTTTGCACGTAACGAGCGCGAGGGGGACATTGGATCCCCTGGTCTTGATCTGAATCCCCTTTTTGCCTTGGCCATTGCCCAATGTGTCTCTTCTAGTGATTGAATGGATCAAAAACAGATCGAAAGAATAATTGGAATTGTTCTCTGCTCTCTGAAAGATTTCAACTGAAGGGAGAAAAGATGGCTGGCTGACGCGAAAAATTAATGTTCCCAAACGGGAAATGGGAGGTATTGGTGTAGGGGTGTCAGTACTTTCCAGGCAGAATGTAGCGGTTTAACTCGAGATCAGATTATAAGTATAACTATAGAATATTAGAATCCATTTATTGATCCAGTAAATGGATTGGTACATGGCCACAGTAGACAGGACTCATCTGATCCTCTAGTAAACTGCCCAGGTTCGCGCACTCCATCGTACTGGACACTTGAAGAAAATCACAAATTGGTAAACAGCACCAAGGTGGAACATCGTAGTTCTATCGGAAACAGGGCTCAAAACTAGTTTATAATGGCTCCATTCAACGAAAATCACTACCTGGTATGTCCCGATTAGTTTGGTCGCCCTCTGTATTGGGCTTCAATAGGAATTATTTAGAATGTAACTAACAACGAACCAGCTCATATCTCCAGGATCAACAACAACGCTAGTTCAATTCGGCATTGGCGAGTCCTACTCACCACCAGAGATCGAGGTTTCCACCGTCGTATACCCTCACCCCACCGTCCCACAAGGCTTTAGTTCCAAAGGTGACCCATCCAACGCCATCCATCCAATCATAAAAGGGGAGATTGTGAATTTGCAAGCTTTCCAATTCTTTTTGAAGCTATTGTATAGATCACTTATCCAGGATCGCCCGGACGTATCCAACATTCCACTGGTCTTGATTTCTTCCTCACTGTGGTCTAAATTGGACCAGGAATACATCACACAATACGTGTTTGAAGAGATTGGTATTGGCGCTTTCACAATATTGCCTAGTGCCCTTGGTGCTCTTTATGCTTACGGTGGGCTTCAAACATCGGTGGTGATCGAGATCGGTGCTGAAAAGACAGAAATCGTGCCAATCGTGGATTTTTCTATCATACATAGCGCTGAGAAGGTCTTGCCGTTTGGTGGTGATTATATTAATGAAGCTTTACAGAAGTCTCTTCCACAGCTATCAGCTTCCCAGATTGAAGATCTGAAGAAAAGCGAGATTTATGAAGTCCTGAGTGATGAAGAGAAGAAGAAATCTTTTTTCGGGCTTGCCGGATTGAACAAAGACAATGACGAGTTTGATGTCGCTGCAATTGTGGCATCTGGAAGAGCAAGAGAGATCTTAGAAGAACGTGAAAAGCAAGATCAAGAAAAAGTACCAAACGCTCAATTGGAGAATAATACATTCGTGGATTCCACCGGAAATCAGATCACTGTCGGGAAGGAAAGATTCAAAGGTTGTGAAGATTTGATCTCCAAGATCTCGACATTATTAAGACAGTCATTGAATAAGATTGCTGATCTATCCAAGCGTCAAGAAGCATGGAATCATATAATAATCGTTGGTCGTACTTCCAGAATTATAGGTTTCAACGAGGCTTTGAATACACAGGTCGTGGATGATCACTTGATCGGTAAGGATATTCAACAGACTAATGCTGTTCAGGCTGCTTTCCAAGCTACAGCTCAAACATCTCAACAATTCACACAAGTTCCTAACTCTATCAGATTTACCAAGATGCCTGATTATTTCCCAGAATGGAAGAAGACGGGGTATTCAGATGTTCAGTTCCTTGGAGCACAGATTGTGGCAAGACAGATCTTCACCACGCAGAATGAATCTATGTATTTGACAAGAACAATATATAGCGAAAATGGACCAACTGCTATCTGGGACTTGGCTTATTGAAGAAAATGGTTCTTACAGGTGGCATTTTGTCGTCATTAGATGTATATTATAATTTAGCAAGTTCAGTAGAGATCGCTTTTCTTCTTCTTAGATAGTTGTTCTATATCATATTCAAGGAGTCTTCTGGATAACTGTCTTCGAAGCTCTAACATTTTGTTCGCTTGTGATGGTTCTCCATTAACTCTTTTAATCAATTCTCTTTGTTCATCTGGAATCTCACTTGTTGCATCCTTTTTCATTATAGGACTAAAATCCGTAATATCATCCTGCGTGTCATCCATAGTGTCGTCATAGTCAGAATCTTGTTCACTTTTCCAATTCTGCATGAAGGTATCAGCTTCATCAACAAATACTGATTTCATCCTTTGCAGAAATTTGGGATCCTTAACACCGGATTGTAAAAGTATATCGCTCCAAGTGAACAATGACTTATTGAGATTCCGACTGACCATCTTATTGCACCTAAATTTGCTCATCATTGTATCAATTTTCTTCATTATCTCCCCGCTCAACTCAGGTGGTGCTCTTAATTCATCAACTGTGGGTTCTGTACCATATATATGATGTCCCTTTTCAGAAATAGCATGATAGATCTTTCTTTTGTACAACCTCTCAATCTCCAACTCCATGATCTTGGCCGGATCTGAGTCCTCTCGGTTTTTATCGTTCTCCTCGTCAGAAGAGAAAGCTAGCTCTTCACTCCATCTGTTGTCTTCAGGCTCTCGAATCTCATTAGCCCTTAACTCTCTATCGATCTCAGGCTCATCAACATACTCGTCCAGCGTTGATGGATCTGGGACGTCCACTGGATCCAATGGCCATGAAGTCCACTCCTTCGGTGGGAAATTTAGAGATTGCGTATGCATAAGATGTGCAGAGTACAAGTGTATGCCCAGATCCTCTTTGTAATCATCTTCGAAGTGCTTAAGAATATTCTTCAAATCAGCGAGCTTGAATAATGGTGCAATATCGTCATCCTGAGGCTCACTCATCGTATGACCCCTATAACCAGCTCAGTCACCGATAGATCAACGCATCAAGTTGAGTATTAGAGAAAGATGGGCTGAACAATTCGCGAACTCATTCTACTCCTCCGGACATCTCTGAAAAACGCTTTCGCGGGGATTTTCGCGACTGCACACTTGGACGTTCAAGAGTGCTAGGAGAACAAATTGATATTGGGAGATATTTCACTTTTAGGAAACATAAACCACAGCGAAGATGCCGTTGTTAGAAGAAGTGTCAGATGCAGAGGATATTGATAACATGGATATGGACCTAGCGGAGTTTGATCCGAACTTACGTACTCCATTTGCTCCAAAATTGGAGAAGACCATCGTTAGGTCGCAGGACTTGGAGGAACAAGAACAAAAGCAGAAAATACTCCCTGATAGAGAAGTGAGAGATGACCTGATGGACCTTGATATGAACAGAGGAATTCCATCTGAGCTTCTAGAGACTGTGAAAACCCTGCAGGTGTTATATCCATGCTATTTCGATAAGAACAGAAGTCGTGAACAAGGTCGCCGTATCTCCAAAGAATTAGCGGTGGAAAACCCATTGGCTCAGACTATTGTCGAAGCATGCGCCTCGCTACACCTGATCTGTACAATTGAACCTTCGAAGACGCATCCTCAAGATTGGGGTAATCCAGGTCGTGTCCGTGTCTTGATCAAGGAAGATGGTAAACCACAATCTGTATTTGCTGATAACAAGCGTCATTTGATGAACCAAGTTGCCAAATATTTACAATCACACCCAACTACATTGGAATCCGTAAAAAACCCGGTTGGAGTGCCTGAATTAAAGAATGTCGAACCGCAATTGGTGCCAAAGCCAAAAAACTTAAAAATGAATACTATTGTGCCATTATATAGTACCTTGACTATGGCTGCTGATCCTGGGGCTAAGAGCTTATATGAACCAGAACCAGAAGTACCACAAGTTCAGGCACCAAAGGTTCCTAAACAGAAGAATAAGTTCATGCACGTCAGAAGATAGTATTGTATAATAGTAACGGTGTTTAATGATTCATTTTGTAGCTGTGATCTCTGTATCTTCCTCCTTAGATTCCTCTGCCCGTGGCTTGGAGTCTTCTGCCTTAGTCTCAGCAGCTTGGCCATTCATAACACCGCACCGCGGACATCTATACAAGACGTCCCTTGGTTCCTGTCCAGGTGGTGCCAAACCATTATGGTTATAACAATTGACACAAACTAATGCATATCGTCTCTCAACGCTCAGCTCATCTGCACCAATAACGGAATCCACAATGGTATCAAACCAGCTTCTCTTCTGTGCCTGTGGTAATGTTTCATTTCTTATAGAGACCTGTGTTATCTCATCAAGCTTCTTCTGTTTCTCCAAGATGGCTTCATCCAATTGTGCATCCAAATCACCACCATCTGCAAATCGGTTCAATAAAGCCTGAGTGCTTGAAAACTTAGTCTTTTCCTTCAAGTCCTCGATCATGGAATCACTCTCAAATTTCAATCTTTCGATATTTGACTCTGCCCTTCTCTTCCGGAGACTATACGCTATGGTGACTAGCTTTATGAGAACCACTAACACGATAGGAGTCAACACGGTATGAATACCTTGTCTCAGGGAAAATAATCTCCAATTCATCCCAGTTTCATACAGAACATAACCCAGTAGGGCAACGTACACAGAAATGCCATATTTGATTATGAACTTCTTCATCCGTTGTTGCTGATATACGAACTTGGAGAGATTGCGTTCATTGTGGGAAATTCGTTTTGCAATAGATGCTAGCTCTCTTTCGGATTCGACTGGGTCGAAATCCTTGGACTTCAGAAATGACAGCCAGGCCATTTTGGAGGTTATAACAAAGACCTTTGTAGTCGTTTAATGAACAAGTCGCAATTGTATTAATATGGAGAACACAAGGCGAATTTTGGTGTCTGCTTACATAAACTTTTTGGTCATCGATATAAAGTAAACTCGAATAACACAGCCTTTAGATTCCCATAGGAACGCGATATAAGTAGCTTTCAGTCAACATCAAGATCCAAGTTTTTACCCAAGTTCACAATTCCTATTAAAATTGGCTGTAATGGATTCAACTTATGGAACTGTTTCAATGCAAATGGGACATACGAGAACTCCAACATCGCTCTTTTAATCAATATGTCATCATCGTCATCTTCATCATCACTGTTGTTATTAAACTTAGATGGCTTTGCACACCTGTACGAATTGAAGTTCACCATATTGGATACGACTCTCTTGGATTTATACCTGGATGTCGCGCCTTGTCTCTGTTCATTCGTTGAGACAGTCCGAAGGATCTTTCTATGCACGAGTTTCTCTTTTAAGATCTCATTCTGCTTTGGATGTGGCTTATTCCGTAAGAGTCTGTTAACATAGTTATAGAGTTGCGTCTTCTCATTCTTCAAAGACTTGACCTCGAATTGATATTCCTGGATGAGTCTTTGGGTTTCATCCAGTTTGGTATGAAGTTCAGATGTTATGGAAGATGATAGCAGAACCGACTCATCTGAATCGCTCTCTGGTAATATCAGATCCACTATCTCATCTTCAGATTCAGATTCATCTTGGAGAAGTGACTGGTCCTCCTCCGAATCGTCAATCAACTCCTCTGTTTGTTCACTAATCAACAGAGCGATCTCACGATTCTTTAACTCCAACTCACCCAAAGCATCCTCTAATTCGTTATTGATCACAGTGATCAGATCCTCCTTACTCTTCAATACATCATTCAACAGTCTTACCTGTTGATCCTTCTCTCTAAATTGTTGCTTCCACCCTCTTTCCTGTTCTTGCCATCTTTGCAGCTCTTGTTCGTAGTACTCAACCTCAGTTCTCAATTGGCTATTTAATTGCTTATTCAACTGGTTCACATCTCTCGCATTGGACTGTAGTTCATATAGCAAGCTTTCCTTCAGGAGTAACTCATGTTCCAACCTCTCTTGTTCCACTTGGGATTCACGAGAAAGATTAATCTGTTGACTCAATAGCTTCTCCAACTTGGTCACTTCATAGGGCTTTCCATTCTCCAAGGGGACATTCTCCTGGTTGTTAAGTGATCTCAGAGGGAGCGACATAGTGCAACCTTCTTCAGATTTCTCCCTTTTGAGAACCCTTTTGAGAAAGATCAAGCTGCTCGTAAAAGTTCTTTATCGGCTTCAATCTTCCCGGTTTGTGACACAAAAAGTAAACAAAGGAGAAATCGCCGAATTGGGTGATTGACTTGATATGGATGTGGAAGACGTTTGATTTGGATGTCACAGAAAGTTATGGGCTGTTAAATGAGCTACATATATAGTATTACAGAAGATTGATTATTCTTTGGTAGTTCCTTCGGGCTTTAATATTAGTAAAATGTTTGATTAAACACTTTATTCAGATCTTCCACAAATAGTCAAGAAACTACGAACCTTCTCCAATATCAAAATAAAGAAATCCCTCTGGAATCGCTAAAACTACTAAAAAACGGGCAAATCACTCAAAGCACAAGTGCGCACATGGCGCATGGTAGAAAAATCCAATTATTTCCTAATTCTATAAATCTTCATCCCAGCGCATGTCGATGGATACCAAACCTCTTGATCCAGCTCCCATGGCTTATCGCACTGTTGCACAACTTCCCAATCTAATCCTTTCGTAGTCAACTCATCATCAAACACTTGAAGTGTCTCTTGACTTCTAACCGTAGCAGCTATGAATGCCTCCCTTGCTGTTTTCAGTCCATCATCAATAGCACTGACCAAGGATGGAATTATTCTTGAATCGTAAGTGACATCTGCTGCCACAATAACATCAGATTCTGGGACGGGGTCTTGGTCCCACCATAAGCAATGACATGATATGTCTGGATTTGGGTATTTGATGTTATTCAGAGCGAAGTTCTTGGATAAGGCGTCTATCAATGCCGAGTCACCATCTGTTATAATCAACCGTTTATAATCCACCGAGGACTTCAGTAATGATAATGATACCAGTCCAGTACCTGTCCCCAATTCCAATATTCTCTTATCTTTCAGTTCTTCCTTGTGTGAAGACAACAACCAATTGGACAAGTATAAAGCTGCTTCCCAAGTACGTTTCCCAGTAGTGCCCGACCCTGATATCAACCTTGGAGTTTCCTGGATCGTAACAGGAATACCACTGATGTTATATTTAATGAGATCAGCACTTGTAGGAAGTAATGGTTTACTCATGATCAACTCGCTGAACAGCTCATAGTAATCATCTTGATCGATACCTGTTTTGAATAGCCGTTGCGATAGGAACTGTTTCACGTAATGAGGGTTTATTGAACTGATGTCTTCCAAGACCGGCAAAAGAACTTCGGCGTCAACGTCCTCGGGGAGGTCTACATGTGACAGTGGAACCCTCTGTTGCAAGTTATTGATCAACTTGTTCATTTCTCCCCTTTGATCTATGGCTCATCCTAATGTTTCGGTCGTCGGAGATTTTTTTTTGCACGCGATGAGTTTCCGATGAGCTTATGAATGGACTATGAGACGCTACAACGAAGTCATGAAGTAAATAATCGATTATTCCAAAGTGCCGAAGACACGGACTCTCTTGACACCACCATCTGGGATGATGGTTAAACGGATGTGTGTGAATGAACCAGTATTCCTGAACTCCTTGAAGGAGTGCTCCTTATCAGCGCTGGTCTTTGTAGGCTCAACTAATTGAACCCAGCTAGGATCTTCGTGCTGTGGTACTTTCAAGTCAGTTACCAATCCATGCAATTCCACCTTTTGAGGGAAGTTGCCTCTAAAATGTGCCGTGTCTACCACAATTTCCTTAATATTGACCTTCGAACCCAGCTTGATAATGACCCAATCGACATGACCTGGGTTTCTTGATCTCTTTGTCTCCCAGCCGTCACTCATATCGATACCACGACCAGGTAACAGTAAGTTATCCACAGTACCAAAGTGCTGGTCCGACCAGTTCACTGCAAGACCGCCATATCCAACTGAAGCGAAATCGATGAGCGATTCTGTAGTAATTGTAGACATGTTTGGTACAACTTCACCATACAGTCTGAATCTTGCGATACCACCATCTGGATACATTCTCAGTCTGGCGTGTGTGTATTCACTCTTTGTCAACTCTGCGTTCTTGAAGAAATGTCTTTGTGAAGGACCACACTCAATCTTATCAATGACTTGTTCCCATTCCACGTTGCTCCAATCAGCCGTTTCAGAATCCAACTTGACAGCTTCGACACTGATCTCTGGTGCATGGTTACCGTTAAAAAACGCGGTATCAACTTCACAACCGATCAGTTTTGCACTAGAGACACCGAGTTTGAAAATAACCCAGTCCGCTTCTTCAGCGTTATGTCTTCTTGTTTCCCAGCCGTCATACCATGCGCCTGCATATGTGAATCTTGCAGCATCTCTGATAGGAGCCTTTGGCTTGATTAAGTTTTCGGCGGCAGCAAACCATTCATCGCTGAATCCGATGATAGAGCCACCAATCTTCTCACCAACGACATCTGTGTATTGAGAGACCACTTGCTGTTGAAACTCCTCTTGGGAGAGAACCTGAGCCTGTTTCGTCATTCCTGTTAATATTACAATTTCTAAGTTATCCGCTTAGCAAAAGGAGTGCTGAGGCATAGAAAGGTTGAAAGTAGCAAGGTCCCGATCTTTATATGTGGGTCTAAAATGATAGCTCTCGTTATCAAAGAATGCACGTCGGTCTTTTCCGGCGGGTGGGCCTTTGGGACCTTCGGACGGGGCCGGTGTTGTGGCTTTGAGTGTAACAAAGCGTTGATCTCAGAGCTGAATGATGTGCTAATGGAGTGCTAGAGATTATAGAGCGACCATGGAAAACCAATATATCTTATCCCCATAGTATGAGAGCATTTCGAAAATGGTTACAAAGCCCTTGCCTGGCTAATGGTTACGCTGCCCCTGGAGCTTCTCGGCAGCCGCAATGATTCACCAAGAGCGAAGATGGTCAACAACAATAACAACTACACCTCGGCTAACGAGAACAACAGAACGATCAGAACATGGAACTGCCATCACAAGAGATCGGAGAGTCCATTCCAAATAACACACCACATGCTGTGAGTGTCACCTTACCAACATGGAGAGCCACCGTCGGGTATGAAGAAGGTGAAGACTGGGTCGTCCAGAAAATGAAGTTGGGTTATCCAAGGTTTTTTATTCATGGCAAGATTAAGGAGTTGTGTGCTTTGGTCGAGGAGAAGTTTGGACGTGAGGGAGAGAAAGCCTTTGTATTCCCTTCCTATGCTGTGGCCAAGCGCTGTAGAGAGTTTGTCAAGGAAAAGTCCACGAGATCTGACTTGCCAACTATTAGAATTCTTCAGTTGTCCACACCACCACCAAGAGGCAACGAGGAAGAGAGTTATAGAAAAGAAGCTCATATTGCTGTTGTATTTGTTCCTGAATCTGAGTTTGGTGTTGCTAAGCAGTACTGGCAGCACTCTGGCGAAGGTATCTCGTCCAGACTGGGTGAATATGTCCTACAGGAGTTGAAGATCGTCGACAATAACTTACAAGAGGATAAAGATAAGGAGTACAAATTGTTCATAGAAGAGAGATTCGGGAGAAACTTGAACTTAGGATTCGCCAATGAGGCTAAATTGGCGTTGAAGAGACGTATTGCCGGAGTTTTGGAAGAGACAACCGAAGCCGGCAGAGTGGGTGAGGATGATGTATTCTTATATCCATCTGGTATGGCTGCTATTTTTAACGCACACTTGTGTTTACTCAAGACGTTACCAAATGAGAAATCTGTATGTTTTGGATTCCCATACGTTGACACTTTGAACATCTTGAAGAAATTTGGCCCAGGTGTCCATTTCTACGGATTTGGTGACGATGACTCCCTTGATGATTTAGAAACTAAGTTATCGCAAGGTAAGCGTATTCTTGGTCTTTTCTGTGAATGTCCATCTAACCCACTGTTAAAGACTCCAAATCTAAAGAGAATCCATGAATTATCCCTAAAGTACAAATTCCCAGTTGTTGTTGATGAAACTGTTGGAAACTTCCTCAATATCGATGTGAGACCATATACTGATATCATTGTCTCATCTTTGACCAAAGTTTTCTCTGGTGATTCAAATGTCATGGCTGGTTCGTTGTTGTTGAACCCTGCGTCTCAGTTCTATCCGCAGTTCCAGAAGTACTTTCAAGAGAACTTCCAAGACATCTTCTGGGCTGAGGATGCTATCTACTTGGAGAGGAACTCTCGTGATTTTGAATCAAGATCCCAAAAAGTCAATGTCAACTCTGAGGCCGTTGTGGAATTGTTCCAGCAGTGTCCTATCATTACCACGATCTATTATCCCAAGATCAACGATACAAAGAAGTACTATGATGATATCAAGACTGCTCATGGTGGGTACGGTGGTTTGGTATCTATTGTCTTCCAGAATGAGGAACAAGCCAAGGCTTTCTTCGATTCTTTGCAACTCTCTAAGGGTCCTTCTTTGGGTACCAATTTCACATTGGTTTGTCCATATGCGATTTTGGCCCACTATCAAGAATTAGACGAAGTTGAGAAATGGGGTGTTGACAGAAATTTGGTGAGATTGAGCATTGGTCTTGAAGATCAAAGCTCATTGTTGAAGACGATGCAAATGGCTTTAAATATGGCTATACAAGCTTGATTTTTCACTCCGATATCACTCATTTTTTTCCATTCTATTTCGGTCTTGATGGCCTTCCACAACCCTCCAACGGGTACATCTCTTCACACACATGCATTAATGATCCAACTCATCAAAATAACGCAACTTACATTTAGCCACACTTACCCAAAATGATCCAACTCATCAAAAGATAACACTTCAAATGATCCAACTCATGATCCAACTCACGTTTTAATGATTACGAATCAAATTCAGTATGGTGCCTTGATCCAACTCAGGCTCTGTATACTTATAGAAAGTTCCCTTACTGCGTTGTCTGTAGTTCACTGCTTAGAGGTGCGTTCTCTCGAGCTCACGGCACAATAATGAAAAAAGAAAATCATAAGGATCCAGCTCAGTTTTAAACATCAAAATTTATTCTCCACCACGATGGTAACAGGATTGCATAACTTATGGCTTACGCAAAATTAAGCAAAGCAACTCTTTTCTTTTACTCTATCGAATATACAAAAATGGGACCTATAAATCAAGCAAATCAATCTCACCACCGTTGTTTGATTGGTGCACTGGCGCAGAAGCAGTTGCAGAAGTCTGAGTTGTTGGAGTATATTGCACAACTGTGGATTTCACGGGGTTATCATGGGCTTTTGTAGTAGCAGTATGGAACAATGAGCTGAACGCGTCTTGCTTCTGCATTGGTGCCGGGCCTGAGGTGAATGAGGTAGTGGTGTTATAAGTTGTGCGTGGTGCTGGAGCAAACGATGTGAAATCGCCGAATGATGAATCAGGTTGGGTCGGCTGCTGTGTAGATTGTGAGTACAATGAGGCTAAGTTGTTTGTGAGGGTAGTAGATGCAGTTGATGCTGGTTGGACAGAACTTTGGAAATCACCGAATTCATCAAATTCATCCTCGTTTGTAGTTGGGGCAGTGGTGGTGTCATTGGATGCGTCATCGAAGGAGAACAAGTCCACTTCTGGTTTAGCAGGAACTGGCTTGGAGCTAGATGTAACTCTCTTGCTTTGTTTTGGAGTTTCTTCGACATCATATTCCTCAAATTCTTTGTTGTTTGATGATCTTGATTCTTCAAAACGTTGACCATAAACACCACCATCACCAAAGATACGGCCTTCATAAGTACCATACTCATCATAGTTTTCAGCACCAGAGGCTGTGTCATTGCCAATACCACCAGCAACACCTTGGAACTTCTTTGCATTATCTCTACTCTTCTTTCTCTCAGCTCTTAACGCGGAATCATTGTTCAACAACTCCACCAGCGTCTTAGCCTTAGTTCTCACATTGATACCTTGGTCACGCCCCTGGGAATCAATGTAGTGGAATGAACGCAACATAGTGATCAAGCTCAAATTTGCCCTAGCATCATCCACGAATCTCTCGGACCCGTTCTTCAACAGGTACTCCAACAACTGAAGGGCCTTATAGATCTGACGCCATTCATTAGCAGCTTTCTCGGTGAAGCGTCTAAAGATCATCCCGATGATCTCCTCACGCTCTCTGTAGTTATAAGTACCAGCAGCGATCTTTTGCATCAGTGTCGAGGAGGCACCCCATGGTTCATTATTCGTGGCCTCACGGACACGGGCCTCCATCTCTGTGTAGTTGTACACCACGTTCTGTGCCTTTCTGACATACGCCTTGACGTCGTACAAGGAGACGTTCTTCAGCTGTTTCTTCAACTCGTCCATCGTCGCCGCCTTTGTTTATTATTGTAGAAGTTGCTGTGTTCATTGTGAGATAACGGAGATTTCAAAGAAATTGGGGGCGAATTTCTCACAACTTCCGTCGCGGAATTGGCGGGTGATTGAAATTTTATGCTCAAAAGATGATGGAACACCTATCTCATCATGTGGTTAACACTACTGGAATATGTTGTAAATATATGAATAAAAGACTATGTACTTGCAGTCATGCGGCGGCTGGAGAACTCGGTGCCCCGAGGACTTCACTCGGTGATTTCACCACACTCCTCAATGACGATCGGAGCTCTGGTTCTACCACCTGCGGTACCATAAGCTTCGATGGTCTTGACAGAGTCGTAACCCTTGGTGACCTCACCAAAGACGGTGTGCTTGCCATCCAACCATGGGCATGGCACAGTGGTGATGAAGAACTGGGAACCGTTGGTGTTTGGGCCCGCGTTGGCCATAGATAACAAACCTGGCTTGGTGTGCTTCTTGATGAAGTTCTCATCGGCAAAACGGTCACCGTAGATGGACTTACCACCGTAACCGTTACCCATGGTGATATCACCACCTTGCAACATGAACTGCGGAATCACTCTATGGAATGGAGAACCTTGGAAGCCGAAGCCTTTCTCACCAGTACAAAGGGCTCTGAAGTTCTCACAGGTCTTTGGGGTGACCTGATTGGTGGTTTGTTAGTATCATATGACTATAGAACCACACAATTGCAACATACATCATCGTACAACTCGAACTCGATTCTGTCAAGCTTTCTTCCTGGAGGAGTTGTTAGTTAGACATCAACCCCCTAATATCCAAGGCAAATAAAAAGGTACTCACCATCAATGGCCGGGACGAAGTAGACCTTCTTACCCAATATAGAGGCAGAGGAGGAGAATTGACGAACTCCGGTAAAGGCTCTAGCAAAGGACTTGGATAACATCTTGGGATACAATAAAGCCAAACAAGGAACAAACACGGAACAAGGAACGATGAAAGAGAGAAGTTGTTAGCCCTGAAAAGTCGATGACCAGGCAGTCAGCGGGGGGATTCCGACCGCAGCCGCGGAATTCCGACCGCAGCCGCAGTACAAAAATTTTCCACTCTCCGTTTCTTCTCTTCTCTTTACAAACTTCTAGTTCTTTGTACCAAATCCATCATTTAGACAGTACGTGAATAAATTGGTCATTCCAACTATGTATCTCTCGTCCTTCCTGGTTTCTGCATGTCTTACTATGCCTTGGGTTTCCTCTTCGTCTCAGAAGGGTTTCTGAGGTTTCATTTGGTGGGGTCTTGACTCTTTACAGGCGTGGTCTCTACTACGGGTGAGGTTAACAGTTTTTGTTGATTTCACTCTGAGGCCAATATACGCCTGAACTGTGGTTGTCTCCATTCGATGGCCTCTGAAGCCAGTGTTCTCATTGCTTGTTTGATTGGACCAATTTAAGGGAAGGATGAAAGATACCTGGAGACCCTTTGGTTTTATATCAATTCGTGATTGTTGATGGAGAGAACAATGTTATGTCAATATAAGAACCCGTCTGGATCCATCATAGGGCCTGAAAGAGGGGTGTCAGATGGCATATATATTCCACTTTTATATCGTGAAACTATTTTCATTATTATTTTTCTTGTAGCGCAGATGATGTGGTGACTTTTGTGAAGTTGTGACAGAGTCTAGACAGAAGGCTGTCATTGTACACAACCATATCTCGCACACTATACTTTGAGGTACTGCACAACTACAACCATTTCACAACTAAAAAACAATCCATTAATCCATAAAATTCGTGAAGAAAACGCCATTAAAACTCCGTATAAACCAAATCCAGCAGTTAATCCGAGCAAGGCTTTGAAAAATTCCCATTTTTGTACGACCCCAGTCAGTACACTCTGCTAATTACTGTTTCTCCTCCGATATCTTCAAACTCTCGAGCTTTCTGAGTTGCGTGGGCGTGAGCCTCTTTGGTTTGGCAGTCTTTTGGCTATTCTGCTCCTGTGGTTCTGTGTTTGTAATGTTGTGTGCAATTTTGGTCTTCAGTTGGTCCTCATGCTTGAAGTACATGTAGTTTCTCAGAGCCATTGCGTTGGGTGGCTCTGGCGATGTATATAGGAGAGGGTATCAAGAAAAGGTGTTCAGACGATCAAATCGGTTATCGAAATATCTCATCGAACTACAGGCTCACTGCTAGGAACAACAGAGACGGATTTCCCCTCGACTATATAATGCTTCCACCCATTTCTCATGCCATATCCGCGAGGGCAGTTGAAACAAAGTGGTACGTTTCTTGCATGAGAACTGCGGTGCGTACCGGAAGCACGCCTCAACGGTCACATTTGCTGAGATAATCACAGGCGCGGCAGTGGGACCTGGGCAGGAGGTGCTTGGGGCTGCCTAACGGGATTTCGAGGGCGCTTGCCGTGCCGCCTGGTGCACCTCACACCCTGCTAAAGGTTGTTCTTTTCTCAACTAACAGCCACAATACAGGACCGATCCAGATCCCAACCCTGCATTTTTGAACGGATGGTAAGTCTTCTGATGACGCTCTAACTAGCTGTTTTTTGGTGCTTATATATTAGAAGAAAAAGAAGAAGAAGTAGAAGACATGTTTATGTTTCTGCGGTCCGTCTGTCTATAACCCAATAGGATGATGGATAACAAAGCTTGAAGCCTACACAGTGGAATGTTTTCATCTCACTTCCATATATTGACACCAGGCATCCGTAACAAATAGAATGGTAACTGGCTAGTATTGCAGAGTTAGCACCCTAGACACAACAGCACTTCTTTCGGCACTTGAGCATCCTGGTTAAAAACTCTCCGCTTTCTGTCCCAAAATATAAAAAAATACTAAAATACGGGGTATTCATGGTCGAAAATCTATACAAAAAAGTGGTGAGCTACAACTGTGGTCGCAAATAACCAAAAGGCGCCGAAATCTCAACAAAAAGAAAGGTCCTCCTCCCTAAGTGTCAGGGGGTATTGGGGTCAGACGCGCTAGGCAGATTAAATTATGAAGATGCTTTACTAAGTGGGAAGAGATTGAAAGTTTATTGTTTCCATTTTCTCATGGGGTTGCAGTTACAAAGGAGGATGCTGTCACCTGTAGGTCACATTATCCTTCACAATCGATTTGCCCTCAAATGTTCCAATCTCTACGTTATGACTTATATAAGTCATAACTTCAAATACTTCCAGTTTGTTTTATCTTCTTTGTAAGAATGCTCCAGTCTCCAGTGAACTGTCCAGTAGTATTGCAATAATTATAAGCCCTAAGGGATCTTAAATAGCTTTTGACGATGACCAGTAGTAGTAGTGCAAGATATTTGTTCTTCAACCTGTCCGATCTTGATGCATCTTTCGCGAGTGGACACTGGATATCTCATGTTATTGCAAATTCAGTATCTATTCTCCCAGTATTCGAGTATGGTGTGTCCATGATCCTGTACAGTACTACAGTGTATACAGTTTATAAACACTTAAATGAATTATGAAAATACCTTATACAGAACACATATTTGCATACTCTGAATGCCATAAACTTATCATATTGATTAACATCATAAGGCCATCCAAACACCAACCTGCGAAATCACCAGCCTAATCGTCACTGGGGCAACGGGGACACATTTTGGCGCAAGCGACAACTGCGGGTACTACTAGGAAAACAAACACATCAGCAATTGCAAGGGAAAAGAACAAGCTAACCAACTCTTTATGAGCTTCTACAACAACAGCCTGGGTATTGGTCTGAGACCCAAGAAGGAGAAGAACTATTGGAAAGCCGTACAGAATAACAGGGATCAAGATCTGCCCCTATATAAAGACAAGCCAAATACCCAACCAAGGCGTAAGGACAAAAAGGCCATGGCGTTCAAAGGTGTGATCCTATTGATTGTATTCTACTTGTGTTATTATATTGGATGGTTCTTGAAACATGAAGCGAAATTAAACACTGCGTTTGAGAAAGATATGACGGATTGGAAGTTTGCCCAATCAGAGGTGAAGAGAGTGTTCAAAGAGACTTGGTCTCATTATGAACAGGATGCATGGGGTAAGGACGTGTACAGCCCAATCAGCCGTAAAGGTAAAGACATGGGTCCTAAACCTCTGGGTTGGATTATTGTGGATTCCCTTGATACGATGTTGCTCATGGGTCTGGACGAAGAGTTCAAGACGGCGTCAGCGTGGGTTGAGAACGAATTGACTTATGATTTTGACTATGAGGTAAATGTATTTGAGACCACTATTAGAATGCTTGGTGGACTGCTCTCAGCTTATTATCTCTCTAAGAATGATATGTTTTTAGATAAGGCTGTCGATTTGGGGGATCGTTTGATCGGCGCTTTTGATACACCAACAGGGTTGCCGTACTCTTCCGTGAACTTACATACACGAAAAGGTGTGAAGAATCACGTTGATGGTGGTGCTTCATCGACTGCCGAAGTGTCCACTTTGCAATTGGAATTCAAGTACTTGGCCAAGTTAACCGGTGAATCTCTCTATTGGGAGAAAGCTGAGCACATCATGAAAGTCTTGGATGATAACCACGCAGTGGATGGCCTTGTACCAATCTATGTCAATCCAGACTCCGGTAAGTACCAAGGTCGTCTCATCAGATTAGGCTCTCGTGGTGACTCCTACTATGAATACTTGCTCAAACAATACCTCCAAACCGAGGAAGGTGAACCGATTTATAACGAGATGTATCATGAAAGTGTTCGTGGTATGAAAGATCACATGTTACTTCGTTCTCAACCAAATGGTCTCGCATTCCTTGGGGAATTGGAGAATGGTGTTGGTGGCCCACTCTCTAGTAAGATGGATCATTTGGTCTGTTTCATCGGTGGGTTATTCGCACTTGGTGCTACTGAAGGTCAAACTTTACAGAAGGCTAGAAAGTCATCATCATGGAACAGCTTGAAAGAGGATGACTTGATGCTTGCAAAGGATATCACACATACTTGTTATGAGATGTATTCACAGACAGCTACAGGGCTTTCACCAGAAATTGTCGTTTTCAACACCAAAGAAGGTTCTACTGAAGATTTCATTATTAAACCATTGGATAAGCACAACTTGCAAAGGCCTGAGACTGTTGAGAGTTTATTCATCCTCTATAGAATCACCGGTGATCCTCTCTATAGAAAATGGGGTTGGGAAATCTTTAAGTCCTTTGAGAAATATACCAAGACGACCGATGGTTCCTACACTTCACTGGATGACGTTACACATATTCCACCAAAGCAAAGGGATAACATGGAGTCGTTCTGGTTAGCAGAGACGTTGAAATACTTGTATTTGCTGTTTGATGATTCTAATTTAACTCCATTGGATCAAGTTGTGTTCAATACTGAGGCACACCCATTCCCTAAGTTTTCAATGAATCCATTGTTCAAGACAAGTTGGACAAGATCTAAGGCACTGCCAAAGGAAGATAAGATCGAGGACGTCAAGAAGGCTAATGTGAGAAAGCCAGTGGATGAAGGTGTTCATGAGAAGGAGTCTGTGAAGGAACAGGTCAGGAAACAGACACAAGAACAAGTCAATGAGCCAGTGAAGGAGCCAGTGAAGCCAGAATTCAGAGTTGTCGATGCTCCTAAGGCTGCACAACCTGCCAAACCGGCACAGGCTCAATTGGAGGAGATCAAACAGAATATTGAAGACGATAAGACCGAGAAGGTCCTCAAGGATGATGAGTTGGCCAACAGAGCTCTTAAACAGAAGCTGCGGGATGGTGAAGATATCAATGAGATCCTCGAAGATTTGGCTGAAGTGTCATGAATCCATACTTACTTCTTGTCTAGCTGTAGTTCATCCTCACATGATGGGTAGTGGACGGCCGGCGAAGATGATCTTATATTTGATCACATCAATCATCTCTATAGGATCATCAGTGTCAGGAACATTGGGAAATTTGAGTATCGCCAATGGTGGATCGAGCTTTTTTACTTCACCAAGAAGCCTTTGGGTAGTTCCAATGAACAAAGTTGCTTTTTTATCCTCTAATTCCAACTTACCAAACTTCACAGCCCATTCTGAGCCTTCTAGTTGGCTATACTTTTCGTCTTCTTCTGGTGTTAAGCCTGCTGGTTTTTCATCTGGTAAGATAAGTTCACCTTGGATCTCGAGGATGGCGTTACCGAGCACAGTGGTGATGATAGATGGTTCCTTGAGCGACTCATGAGCAGATGTGTAGTCAATCTCCTTGAATGGCATCTTGTAATTCGATTTATAGACCTTCAGCCCGCCTGTTCAACCGAGTATTTAACAACTGATATGCCATAACTCTTCGGTTACGCTCGCGCCTCATCGGTCTCGTCGCGAAACTTTCCAAATTTGAATTACATTCGCGAATATTGCCCAATAAGCGCCAATAGCGGCGTTACTTTGTTACCCGACCTGGGGCACCGTCCCGCGGTTTCTCATTCGCCAACGAAATTTCGTTCAAAGGGGAAAATTCAAAAGCACCCGTAACGGCCAACGAAGTTAGCAGAACAACAACAACAGCACAACAACTCAAACAATGGCTGCCTTGAAGAGATTTCCAACTCCAGTTTTGAAGCCATACTGGCCATTCTTTGCCGGTGGTGTCATCGTCTACTACCTGGTTGGTAAGGCTGCCGATGCTTCTGCCGGTACCTCTGAGTTCATCAACGACCCAAGAAACCCACGTTTTGCTAGAGGTGAGAAGCCAGTTGAATTGAAGTAAATCTGATAACTTTTGCTTCCAGTTGGATAGTCCATATTCATATGATGATGGTTTTTGTTAGAGAAGAAGGAGATACAATGAATTCAATAAAAATGACAGTGAAAGGTGTTAAGGGGACGTATTACATTGAACGCATATAACGGGCTTTATAAAGAATAAAGTGCCTAATATGATGGTACAGTGTGCTTATTTACGAATGAATCAGATCAATATTATACTATGAATTGAGTTGTAGAGATTTAGATTGGCTGCTTGTATGTCGGTGCCCAAACTAGACAAGGAGATCCACATTCATATCATCGGAAAACATTTTGTTTATAAAGTCTTGGAATATATCAATATATATAATCAGGATAACAAAAAGCAGCAACATATTTAAATCGTAAATTCATAAAACGTTCACACCGGAGTGCTCGGTTGGCTTTTAGAGATGTGAATCGCTCTAGCCTTTAGCGCCTGTGCAAATAACAATGCAATTGGCCAAATCGGAGCATCTGCAAGGATTCTAACACCCAAGTACAAACCTCTGGACGAAAGCCTTGCACCTTGAATCACACGACGAGTCTCTTGGATATCAGTGTTTGGATTAATAGCACGTTTGGCCAATTCATCATCCAAGATGTCAACATCAAGTGCACCCTTTGCCTCCAATCTCAAAAACTCTGAATAGGTCTTGTTATTATCGTTCAGCATCAAACACTCTTCAATCTTTTTAAAGATCATCTCGGAGCGAAGCCATAGCGTACGTTCAATGGCATTGAGGTACACTGGTTTCTCATCAAAATTTTGAGCCCATCTCTCAACACTTAGCAAGAACTCAGCAATGATCAACAAAGAGGTGAAGATACATGTGATGAAGAAAACAGGAGTACGGATGGAAGTCTTCTCAGCATCGTTATGGATAGAAACATAGTCGATCCAAAGCTTCACGATATCCAATGCATAATTTGTAGAGTCCTTTAATGCCTCAGGATCATTTCGCAATAACTTAAGTGCCTCATTCATTCCTTCCCAGTCCTTCTGCCAGATCTTCTCCATGATTGGTGTTAAATGAACACATTTGCGGATCTTGGCAAATGATAATAATGGTAAGATCAATCTCAAGATTGGATTCTTGTTATAGATCACCGACAAGCTGGTCTCATTCAAGTAGAAAACACCACCATTCTTGATGTATAGACTCTCCCAGCTCTTGATCAAACTTTCAATCACTGGTCTCGAATTCATTCTCCATTTAGTAGCAGCGATGACACCATTGGCTTCATGCTTCAATGTCGTACGTTCCAGATAGATCTTTTCATGGATGGACATCAAAAGGGATAACAATGTCTTCATCTGTAAAGATTTACCAGCATGGTCCTCATCACTGAGGATATAGTTACTCAACGTCAAGAAGTTCAAGCAGTTGCTGTAAGTGTCATTACCATTAGATAATTCCACAAGGGCAAATTTGGAATCAATCACGTAATGTTTTTGATTCAAGAAGCACATCCAATCGACATGGTTACCACAGTGCCATAGCTCATCCCATTTACAGTGGACACCGCAGTTCACATCCAATGAATGCAATGAACAATCCAACCCAACTAACGAACTGAACAAATTGGAAATCAATAAAATAGTATGGCACGTTCTGATACGAGATTGGGCCAAGATGAAATAATCGAAATTTGCTCTTTGCATAGATTCAGAAGAGTTTTGCAAATCATCCATAACTGGTGGTGGCGTTAAGAAGTTCTCCAACGGTAGGTTCAAGGACGTAAGTTTGACCAACTCGATCAAAGAGTTCAAAAAGATGGTCATGGTCTTCGTTACACTTAAATCGTTGTTAAAGATGCCAATGAAAATTAAAAGCACCATACTTTGATAGAGCCAAACAGGAATGTTACTGTTGTTCTTGAACGTTCTCTCGTGTTCCAAATAAGCATGGATTCTGTATCTGGCAACGTTAAACATCAGGACGGCGTGGCCAGAGTGAAAAGCGTATAAGGCACCGACCGACGCAATAGATAGCAAAATCGGATAGTTGTCCAAAGATGGCTTTAAAGTCGGTAAATGAATAAAAGGGAAATACTTGTCAAACTCATTCTTGTAAAGAGTGGCATATTGGTTCAGTTCATCCAAAGATGGGAATTGAGATTCAGAGAGCTTGTTCATGTTCATAATCTGGAACCTCAGGTCAGAGGTGAATAATGGAGTTGTAGTCTGCTTTATCTCATCGTTGTTTTCAATGACCTTCTTGAACAGATCGATTTGTCTTGTTCTGAACAACTGTGAAATGTCATTATTGAACAAACTATTTGGTGTTTGACCAGGCTTCGGAGTTTCATAAATAGGCTCCTGCTTAATTGGTGCTTGCTGTACCGTGTCCACCGGGGAGCTGTGTCGTGATTGGCCTGATGATGATGGTGATATACTTGAGACAAACCCAATCGAATTGAAGTTCTTCTGGTTTGTACCAAAGTTCTGATCAAATGGAGTGTTTATGAATTCGCCCAACCAATCTTCTGGTGACATGTTGTCATCATGGATCGATGTTGATGCTGTGGTATCAGTATTGTTCACTGGGCCAGAGTTACCACTTCCGACATTGGATATTTGTGGTGAATTCGCATTAGACTTATGCGAGAAGATATTAAGGTTAATGTTCCCATTCTTCATTGAGAACCCTGCCCCACCACCGCCAGTACCCATATGGAGGTATTCATTCAAGATCGGCATATCCAGAACTGAGCCACCTGGGGTCATACCAAATTGGTAAGGAGTGCCAGGTTTGGTATTAGCACCACTCTTCTCACCAATTTTGTTAGCATCACGACTGAAATAGTCATCTGCACCATCTTCTTTCTTGCCGTCCAAGTTGAACTCATCAATCTCGTACTGTAAACCCAAGGCACTCAAATCGATACCACTCATCAAAGCCCTTGAAGTCAGTTCCTGAGCAGTCAGCTGTGGAGTAGCAAATCCGACTTGATGGGGAGCCTCTGGCAAGTCATGATCATGTGGAATATCATCTGTTCCTCTGGTGTAAGTATGTGACGATGTAGCAGAAAACGAGTTATGACGATGACGTTTCGTAAGGGGCTCATTCAACTGAGAGGCTATACTCCCCTGTCTCGATGGACCATATTTTAAAGCCTCGGTGTGCTTAAACAGTGATGATGTCGAGTCATAGTTATCAATGGTGCTTTTTCCGGCGAATTTCGAAGAATCGCTATAACTCATCGATAGCGTTCTTGTTCTCGAAGCCTCCGAGCCACGTCTATCAGAATCAGCACTGTCCAAGTCGTCATCGCGTTCCCCATCCCTCGTGGGCAGTGATACTTCTTTGTTGCCATATTTTGTGATGATGTTATCGTTCTCCCCCTTTTTGGATTGATCCTTAGGAGGATTGGCAGCTAGACCAGTATGCAATTTCTGTTGATGACGCAGAACGAGATCCCTACGAGCAAAGCAACGGCCACAAGCAGCACACTGGAACGGCTTTTCATTTGTATGGGATCGCTCATGACGCTTCAAATGCTCGAGACGCGCAAACCCACGGGTACATGTTGCACATATGTGAGGTCTCGGTTTGTCAGTTTTGATTATGGCACTCTTCTTAGGGATGGGCTCAAAGCCCTTGACGCTCTGTTGCACCTGTCTCGGTCTCTTTCTCGTGAGATCAGACATAGCTGTATGATCCTTAGGGTAGCGGGTTGTATTTATAGCGTGTTCTTGGTGAAGGGATATGATAGTATAGCGGCTATTTGTAAGAGAGTGAATAGTTGGCTATTCCGGGACAAAATATGTAACCGGCGCGAAGAGATGTAACGACCGCTGTATGCTGTACTTGTCTCTGAGCGTACAACTGTGTGTTGCGGGTGTGTGTTCGGAAGGAAAGTGCTCTCCCCGTGTTTGGGTTCTTCTGTTGAATTCCTGTTGGACTTTTTTTAAATTTTGGGCGCTTTTAGTTTTGGTTTTTTTTTTGCCAACTGAGCGCCCGCCATTAAAATTTCCCTGTGCGGCTTTCAAGGGCTTGACGGCTTTTCGGTCTACGACAAAAGCAGCCCGCTGTGTGGTTGGCAATCAAGACAGAAAAATCCGTTCCGGGCTGCTGAGTGACGTTATTGGACGGCAAAAAGTGTAATATGAGGAATGTTGTCAGAGGATATTCAACGTCCGATGCCGTGTGGTCTCTTCCGACTCATACTACATAGTTGTGGCTCTATTCCTCTAGGTATCGCCTTTAACCCATCCGGATAGAGAACAATAACGTCTTCCTGTACCATAAAATGGACTCCGGATCGGTGCTGCTTTCGCCCCTGATCGAAATCGGAGGAAGTTCAAAACCCAGAGATTTCGTAGAGGCAAATGGAGGGGCAACACCTGGGGTAACAAAAGCAATGCAATAGTGGAGGGGTAGGCCTAAACCGGGATGCCACCACGATGAACAAGAAACGATATGATCCATGATCCCTCCAGTGTCCGACCCGGCCAAGGCCATTGCTACGGCAACAAGGTACTGTACTGTGCCACTGCGGTACACGTAATTACTGACCACTCGCCACCGCCACATGTCAAAGTGCTAGCCGCACTGATAGCGATCAGGGTCACTCCCAGCCATTCCCTTTGTTGCGGCCTTCCTGTGGTCATCCATGTGCCAATCTTATATTCATATGTGCGTGTGTACATAATATGTTCAGCTGTGGTCTCTATCTCAGTTTAACTGGCGCTTCGATCCCTGTTGGGCGGCTCCCGGTGCTAGTACCGCAACCTTTGCCTATTTTGGCCTTATGGAAATGTTTAAAACCGCCCTGCCAGCAATTGATGATTATTATCCGTACCAAATGTTTAGAACTTCTCCATCGTGATTGGCTATTGCTTATAAGGGATTAAGCGACGTGTCAAACAAATCCAATTCCCCTCATACGTTCTCGTTTTGGGTTAAAATAAACAGGGAGAGACAATCGGGAAAGCCAAGCAACAACCCGCCGCCGAGTTTCCCCGGATTTTTAGTACGCTGACGTAATCTGCGACTCTCGGCTTGCCGTTTGACACAACTTGCAGAACGATGAGCATCATAGGGCAGCCTCAGTTCTTGGATCCCTTTCTTCTTCAGCTCTTGTACTACTCTCTGGTATTATTATTTAATATTTATAATAATATGATTTAAGTATAATATTATATATATACATATATATACATATATATATATGTAAGGTTCGATTAGTAAATCCTTTAGCCTTTTCTGATTGATTGTATATTATAGCATAGTTACTGTCAAGCACGGTCTTTAGGGTTGCTTATATACCTTAGGGAATGGGTGTTTATGAACACCTGACTCGTGGTATGGGCTGACGTATCTGTATGGTGTTGGCACCAGCTCGTGATACGGGCTGACGTAACCGT